>NW_004624780.1:5746178-5818428 GCF_000247695.1 Heterocephalus glaber
CCCCCCCCCCCCCCCCCCCCCGCAAAACCAGCTTCTCTTAAAACTCAGAACCCTGTACGTTTGGTTTGAAAAAAGAAAAGAAAAAAAAGGCTTCTAGAAGAAGAATCCTGAAGGCAGGAAAGTTTAATTTGCACAAATGACATCAGCTCTCTGAGATTCGTTCTCTTGCTTTCGGAATTCTCTCAGCCACCAGCCCAGCCCTTAGGGGCAGCCCATTGTAGTTGCAAACTCCAGTCCAAGGAGGGGACACAAATCATTCTTAGCCCAGCTGCTAATCTTAGCCCAGCTGCTAATAACAGAAAGCTTTTATTTTAAAAAATCAAGAAAATAAGAGAAATTATTATAGGGTATCTGAACAACATAAAAAGTAAACTCTAAAAGCCAGCATTCAGAGCCAAAGGCAGTCAAGCCCCAAAGGTCCAGTGGCTCAGCAAGTACCAGTCCATCCTGGCCAGGTGGCCTCAAATTCTTCTTAGCTGATCTAAAGGCCCCTTGTGGTCCATTCTGAAAGAACAGCAGACAGTGTTCCTCCCTCTCCACTCTCCACTTGCTTGGTCTGTAGATTTTTCTAGGTAATATAACATGTTTGTTCTTCAACAAGAAAATGAAAAATCATCGTCTCCCCACTACCAAGAATTAACCACTATTACTTTGACTTGTCCTAGGACTTTTTTCTCACATACAAATAGATGGCCTGTAAAAGGTGGATAGATTACTGTCTGGATCTGAAATGTTCCCCAAAGGTCCCTATGGGAAAGGCCCGTGGGACTGTAGGAAGGGAGGGGTCTCAGAGAGGTGGGACCTAGTGGGAAATTGGTCACTGAAGTGTGGCCTTGAAGGGGGTACTGGGACTCGCCCCTTCCTGTCTCCTGGCTTCCTGGCTGCCATGAGAGGAGCAGCTCTACTCCACCACATACGGCAACCATGATGTGCTGCCTTTCCACAGGCCACAGTGGAACAGTGGACCCAATGACCATGGACTGAAACCTGTGAAACCATGAGCCAAAATAACTTTCTTCTTTTGAAGTTTGGTTATCTCGGGTATTTGTGTCTCAGCGATGGAACTCTAACAATCACAGTATATCTTGTTTTGAACGTACCTCCATGTCAATAAATTGTCTGCAAAGATCTACACTCTCCAACAACAGCTGATGGTGGCTGTCCCAGCTGACAACAAAGAGCTGAGGTGGCTGTGAAGATGAACTAGGTTCTCCTGGCTTGGGTTATGGCAGCCACCTCTGGGCCAGAGTGAGGACTTGCCACAGACCATGGTCGTGTACAGGAGGTTGTTCCCATTTTACATTTATTTAATGATTGAAAAAATCAAATACCAGGATTTCATGACACTTGAGAATTACATGGAACACAAATCTTGGTGTCCTTCTCTAGACCAGTCCTTACTGGAACGCAGCTGGGCTCACTGTGTCACTGCCTGCAGCTGTTTTCACATCACAAGTGCAGAGGTGAGAAGCAGCCACAGTCTCTGTGCCCTGGAAATGAAAATTATCTGCTACTGGCCATGTACAGAAAGTTACAGCCCCTCATCCAGAACCACTTCAAGGGCAAAGGAGATAATGTCCCATGATTCACTTGGAATCACAGACGGAGACATTTGGAACAGCAGGGAAAATGGAGTCCATGGAACTTAGTAGTCCCTCATACGACTCCAATAAGTCAGATGAGCCTCAGCCTCCCAGAAGAGAGAAGTTCCAGCAAGGGCCCAGTATTCCTGCTGAGCCTACTCGTCAAAGGGGATGGGGTCCGTGACCACTGGCTATGAGTGCTCTGGTGCCTTGGTTCCTAAGAGTTCAAGAAACTTAATCCTTAATCCTCAGACTGGGAGAGGGGAAGAGAGACAGAGAGTGTGTGTGTACACAGAGAACAGAATAAACAATGCAGAAGGGGACGCTGGACATGGGTGAGGAAAGATACCAGGATTTAGGAGGAATCCTGGCCATGCTCTGTCCTGTGGTGAGGAGTGAGCATGGGTTAGAGTTGTGGCGGTGGAAGGCAATCTGGTCAGGAAGGCTCCACACCCTGAGGTAGCTGCAAACTTAGTGTGACAATGAGAGTATACTGGGGACTCAGCATACTGGGATAGAGTCACAAGATGTCAGTCGAGCAAGCTGGGGCCCGAGACAGGCCTAAAGAGCAGCCCAACTCTCCCCATCCTTGCCCTAGACAACAATGAATCTGCCTCAGGAAATCAGTCTGCCTGGCGCTTTGCACAGGCCCACCCATGACAGACATCCACAGAGCTGAGCAGCTCTGTACATAGTACCAGCCCTCCCTGGATGGGGTCTTTATCAAAGAAACTTGCAAGCAGAGGGAAAGGCAGACAGGCAGATGCCAAAGGAGGCTGGATAGAGAGCACCTCTCCTTCAGCACATCTGTCTTTAGTGTCCTTGGGAAAGAGCCTGAAGCATCACACACCTGGACCACATCTGCAGCTCCTTCTGTCAGCCTCCCCTCTGCAGTGCCTCTGTCCTAGCCTGTTCTGGGCACTCAGCTGAGGAGCACCAATTAAAGTCACTATCATGAAGGACGGTGACCCTTAGAAGAGTTTGTAGCACAGAGCACACTAAGGATGATGTGCTGCCCTGATTTCTTGGAGAGAGGCAAATACATTTCCAAGTAAATCAACTGGGGAGTCACAAGGCTTAGCAGAGTACACTAACTTCTAACCTAGATCTTGCCCTCTTCCCAGCCTGTGTCTGAGAACAAGTTTCTTGTAGGCTCACTTGTGACTGGGAAAGACACTCTGCTACCCCTGAGTTGCTGGGTGGAGAGGGATTGTAAAGCAACTCTGCCACTTTACAGTGAGTGACGCCACAGAAAGTGGGATGTCAAGGCTATGTAAAATCCTGCTTTTGTTTTCTTTAACACAGTTGGGTTCAGACAGGTACAAAATAGGAGCTGTTCTGCATACTAACATAGCAGTACTTTCACTGCTAATTGTGTTACTTTTATGGACATACCAGGAAGAATGTCAAGAGTACTGGCAAAACTCATGAATGTCTCTAAGGTGCACGTGTGCACCCTTGCAAGTGCCTTTTAATATTTCTTCCAGACAACCAGAAATAAATCCCCACCCTACTCCTCACATTAGCAGGCAAGTCACGGAGATAGAACTTGAAATGCCAAAGTCCCCTGCTGCTATGGGGCAGCAATGTACTCATTTTTTTTCAATATCTAATTGAACCCAGGAATGCCCTATCACTGAGCTACATCCCCAGCCAAGTTTATGCTTTTCATTTTGAGTCAGGGTCTCATTATGTTGCCCAGGTGAGCCTTGAACTTGTGATCCTCCTGTCTCAGCCTCTTGAGAGGCTGGCTTGTGCTGGCTATTCAATTTTACAAATTATTGTTTCCCTGGGTCAAAGGAAGGGTCTCCTCCAGTGTGATGGAGCCCTGTGGCAGTGGGTGGGACTTCTCTAATAAGGAGCAGTGATTCTCACACCTGAGAGTGATCTCTTGGGGTGGAGGTGGTATCCTTAGCTCTGGATATCAAGTACAGAAACTGTGGAAAAGAAGGGATGCTTCACCAAGGTATTTTTGCTTGGTTTGTCTTTTTCACATTTTCCTATTGATCTGTGAAGACAGTCCTATGAAATTTTGTTTTAAATAAAAGCAGGAGGTTTACACAGTAGTAATTGTGAGCCAGAGGGCTCCTGCGAAACAGATGATTTTTTTTTCCAGTATTGAGGATTGACCCCAGGGGCTTTGCACATTGAGCTACATCCTCACCTCTTTAGTTTTTTTTTTTTTTTTTTTTGTACCAGGGATCGAACTCGGGTTCTTGTCCTTGCGAAGCAGGCGGCAGAACCACTGAGCTAAATCGCCGGCCCCCACCCCTTTAGTTTTTGAGACAAGATCTCAAAGCTGGGCTTGAACTTGTGATCCTCTGCCTAAGCCTCCAGAGTTCTGGGGCGACGGATGTGTGCCACCACATCTGGCTAAAGCTCAAGGTTAAACCACATCTGAATCTGCTTGCATCCTCCAGTTTGCTAAAAGCTTGACCACACTCCATTATTCATCCAAAGTCTGTTAGATATTCCCTGCCTGGCCTCTGAAAGCATCTGAGGTTACCAGTCTAGATTTGCATTCAACTCCCTTATTTTATAGTCCAGGGGAAGAAAAAAGACTTCAAAAAGAAGAAGCAACTTGCTAGAGGAAGCAGCTCTGGAGAAAAGAACACATTTTCTTGCTGTCTGGATACACTACTCTGTCTTTTAGTGACAAACTTTTTACTATGGCCCAAATCAACATTCATTACCAAAGAGAAAAGCTGAACCTGCAATTCCATGTTTTCAAGAGGGTGGGGCTGGGCCTTGAGGTACAGCCCTGTAATCTCAGCAGTCTGGAGACTGAGGCAGGAGAATCCTAAGGCTGGGTCCAGCCTGTGGTTGTAGCATGAGGCTCTGAGTTCAATATCTAGTATCAAAAAGAAGAAAGGGAAGTATGGATGGAGGGAGGAAGAAGAGAGAGAGAAGGGAGAGAGGGAAAGAAGGGGGGAGAAAGAGAGAGAGGGAGGGAGAGAAAGAAGAGAGAGAGAGGAAAGAGGGGAAAGGGGGGAGAAAGAGAGAGAGGGAGGGAGGGAGGGAGAGAGAGAGAGATTGATCGATCCCCATTACAGGGAAAAAAAGAAAGGTTGTTCAAGGATGGTGACAATTTCTTGTCTGTGGAACATAGTCATGTAAATAAAAAGTTTATCCAAATTTAACCTCCCCAAAGTGGCACACTTCAAACTACAGACAGTACTAGAGTATATAAAGAACCGAAAAAAATCAGACCCCCCCAAATTCAAAGACCCAATTCAAAAATGGGCATCTGAAATGAACAGACATTTCTCAGACAAAGAAGTAAAAGCAGCAAATAAAGATATGAAAAACTGTTCGACATCACTGGTCATTCGAGAGATGCAGATGAAAACAACACTGAGATTCCACCTCACCCCAGAAAGAGTGGCTGCTATCAGGAAATCAACCAATAACAAATGCTGGCGGGGGTGTGGAGAGAAAGGAACCCTTCTCCATTGTTGGTGGGAGTGCAGACTGGTGCAACCACTATGGAAATCGGTGTGGAGATACCTCAAAGAACTAGGACTAGAGGTCTCATTTGACCCAGCTATTCCCCTGCTGGGGATCTTCCCAAGAGAATTAAAAGAATCATACCACAGAGATATATGTGTTCCCATGTTTATTGTGGCACAGTTTGTAATAGCTAAAGCTTGGAAACACCCCAAGTGCCCATCAACTGGAAACTGGATAAAGAAGATGTGGTTTTTTAATGAAATGGAGTACTACTCAGCTATAAAGAATTAGAAACTAGAGACATTTATAACTAAATGGATGCATATTGAGGCCATCCTCTTAAGTGAAATAAATAAGACACACATGTGTAAATACTGAATAGTTTCTCTAGTGTGAGAAACTGAGTGTAAATAAGGATTAAAAGGATTAATAAATAATAATTGATACTTTGACATAGGAAAAGATCCAAAGGGGTAGGGGTGGTGGGAGGAGATGGGGAAAGGGAAGAATGGAAAGGAAAAATTATGAGAAAAGAAAAAAAAATGGAAAGGAAGTATGCAAATAGGGAAGGGTGGAGGGGGTGAAGGGCGCACAGGTAATGGGGAAAAACTAAGAACCAAGATACATCATGTACAGGTACAAGCACCCAAAGATAAATGTAAATGTATTGTATACCTAAAATGTACCAATAAAAGAATTTAAGAAAAAACAAAAAAACCAAAAAACTACAGATAGTAGAGAACCTAAGCCGCAGTTCAGGCCAGGAACCTTATTTCCCAGCTCACGTTTCTACCCGAGAGAGCGGAGCAGAAGACCGGAAGTTGCGCGAGCTGCGGGGTGGAACGAACCACTGCTCCCTTCTTCACGCTGGCCCGAAGACAAAGGTGAAGCCTTTATAAGCGTCCCCCTTTAGTTCAGGTTGGGCACAATTGTGGATGCAGAGGCTCCACAGTGGTTTTCAGAGTGAAATGCCGGGCAGAGGCTGTTGCCCCGACTGCGGCTCCGCTGAGCTCGTAGAAGACTCGCACTATTCGCAGAGCCAGCTGGTGTGTTCAGACTGCGGCTGTGTGGTCACCGAAGGGGTCCTTACCACTACCTTCAGCGAGGAGAGCAACCTCCGAGGTACTGTACTTGTTCCTGGCCTTCTGCGGGCCTTGGACATGATCTGGGGCGGTGAATCGGTTGGCCGCTGGTTTCTCTTCTTAATTCCATCTTTCCTTGTCCTGCGCACACTTACTTGTGGACGGAAGAAGGAGGTCAGGGGCTGCCATTCACCTGTGTTTTCTAGTGCGGCATCTGGTGTACATAGTGGGTATAATAAATGTTGAATAAATGAAGCAGGAAGAGTTTGGTCAGTGTTGAAAGGTTGTGGGTAAATTCGTTATGAATTTAGAGTAGCACTAATTGGCAAAACAACAGGAAAAATCCCCTTTTTCTTTGCTTTCCAAGTATCTGAACAGGGCAGCCTTCAAAATCTGTAGCCAATGGGCCGCGGATTTAGCTCAGGGGTTTCTCCGCCTGCTGCGCAAGCTCAAGGACCCGAGTTCCATCCCTGATAGCCCCCCCCAATATATATATAGATAGATATATCTATCTATATCTATCTATCTATCTATCTATCTATCGATAGATAGATAGATAGATAGATATCTGTAGCCAAGAAAATTACCTAAATTGAATGCGAGGGAAAAGGACTGAAACTTTGGAATAGTTGGAGCTGGTATAAGTGTGGGACTAACCTTTAATCTCAATGTATTTGATCCCCCTGTGGAGGTAGAAAACTAGATGAGCCTTTTCTTATGCTTGCATGGGCACCAGTCTGTGGGGCAGGGAACAGACATGCAATGATCAGAATTCTGCTCCCTGGCCTTGTGTGGTGGGAGGGCAGGGTTCTAACGAATAGAGGGTAAGCATGCTATTTGTTGTTCGTTGTCTTACAGAAATAACGTATTCTCGAAGCACAGGGGAGAATGAACAAGTTAGTCGCAGCCAGCAACGAGGTGAGAATCATCCTTTTATGACACAATGGCTTTAAAGAAAATTATCCTGATGGCCCTGCCTGTCTGTGTGCTTTTCTTGTTTTAAGCATTACTAGTGTAAGGGAGAGTAGAAGAAACTAGCAATTAGAAATCAAAGTTGGAGATGTTTCTGAGAGTCGTAGCCATTCCGGATGTGTTTTGGGCTTGCACAGGGGTATGTTTGAGAGGAACCTGGATAAAACTTTGGCTTCAGGGGTGGGGAGGCCCTGGTTTGATTCCCAGCACTACAAAAAAACAAAGCAAAAAAAAAAAAATCAAATGTTCTCCTGTTGATATAGACAGGTGGATTATTTGTGCCTCGGATATCTGTGACATTTAGAAAAACTTAATGAAGTCATAGAAGATCTTCCTAGGTTGTGCACACTATTTCCTCCAACCCCTCTAACTTTAGCTGTGGGTTTTCCTAGGTCTCCGCCGAGTGAGAGATCTCTGTCGAGTTCTGCAGTTGCCAACGACATTTGAGGAGACTGCTATCACCTACTACCAGCAGGCATACCAGCACTCTGGCATCCGAACAGCCAGGCTGCAGAAGAAGGAAGTATTGGTTGGGTGCTGTGTTTTAATCACCTGCCGTCAGCACAACTGGCCCCTAACCATGGGAACCATCTGCACCCTGTTGTATGCAGACCTGGATGTGTTTTCTGGTGCCTACATGCAGATAGTGAAGCTCCTGGGGCTGGATGTGCCATCTCTATGCTTGGCTGACTTGGTGAAGACTTACTGTAGCAGGTACCTGCCTGGCGGGGACACTGGGATGGATAGGTCTGCATATCTGAATCATTTTGCCTAGGTCTATCTTTTTTCTTTTTTTTTCATTTAAAAAATTCAGAGTTCATTTAAAATAATGTGGGAGAAAAATCTATTCTCCATATCCCATGCCTGCTTACCAGTAAGGTTGATACTGTTGTGTATTTCTAGAATACTTAATTTTCAAATCTCTTTGCCTTCACAGCAACCTAATGGTTTAAGAAAAGTAGTTACTAGCCTTGGCGTAGGGCTGCTGACTTGAACTTGTGTTACATGCTCTATGAAGGGCACTTCTTGGAGTTGCACAGTGTGGAGCAGTGTGGCTGTGGGATCATCTGTGAATGGAGCTGAAGGAGTATTGGTTAAAGGCAGAACTGGGACTAAAAACTGAGCCTTTTTTTTTTTTTTAAGAAGCTATGTTCTTTCTTGTTTCTTCTAACAAACACAGTAGAAAACAAAGGCAGTTGGTGTCATATAGCCTTGGGTTTGGAGATTGGTTACGGAGAGGGGGTCTAGCATGAGTGAGGGCCTGAGTTTAATCCCCAGCACCAAAAGAAAAAGAAAAGACATTTCTGAACCTTGCTTACTTCTTAGCTGGGTGGCTAGGCATAAGTTTTTCAACTCTAAATGCACAAAACAGCATGGAATTTTAAGTAGGTTAAATGAGAACATTGTAAAGAATAGTGGCAAATGGGGAGGTGCTCAACTGATGTTAGTGCCTCGCTGTTGGTTTCTGCCCTTCCTCTGATGTGCAGAGCACTTGCCTCGTTTTCTATCGTGACCTCTCTGAATTTGCTGACCAGTAGATTGAGGGCAGAATAGCTTCCCCATCTTGAGCGGACTGTCCTTCCTTACTCTGGAAGAGCAGCCCCTGTCATGGAGACCTGACCCTCGTTTTGGTTGTTTCAGCTTCAAATTGTTCCAAGCCTCTCCATCTGTGCCAGCCAAATATGTGGAAGACAAAGAGCAGATGCTGTCTCGAGCCTTGCAGCTGGTAGAACTGGCCAGTGAGACGTGGCTGGTAACTGGGCGGCATCCCTTGCCTGTCATCACCGCAGCTACTTTCCTGGCGTGGCAGTCTCTCCGGCCTTCAGATCGGCTGACATGTTCCCTGGCCCAATTTTGTAAAATGGCAAATGTGGATCTGCCCTATCCCGCTGCCTCGAGGCTGCAGGAGCTGGTGGCTATCTTGCTTCGGATGGCTGAGCAGCTGGCCTGGTTACGGGTTCTGAAACTTGACAAACGGTCTGTGGTGAAGCACATTGGTGATCTTCTCCAGCACCGCCATCTGCTGCTCCGAATGGCCTTTCAGGATGGATCGTCAGAAATGGAGACCAAAGAGAAGGAACAGCAGAGGCAGAGACAAAGACAGGGAGAAGAGGAGGTGGGGCACAGCACCTTAGATTTGTCTAAGGGGAAGCGACCAGCCAGTCCTGCACTTCTTCTCCCACCCTGCATGCTGAAGCCCCCGAAGCGGACGTGCCCCACGCCCCCCGTCTCCACAGTCACTGGAGACGAGAATATTTCTGATAGTGAAATAGAGCAGTACCTGCGCACCCCTCAGGAAGTTAGGGACTTTCAGAGAGCCCAAGCTGCTAGCCAGGCTGCCCTGAGTGTCCCCAACCCTCCTTGATGCACACCCATTGGAGGTACCTCACCTCCTCCAAAGCAGTGTGCTAATGATCCCAGGAAATAGGTGCACGTAAGCACCTGCATATCTTTCTTGTTTGAAGGAACCAAGAGGGGTGCTGTAGTTAGTTGGACCTGGGGTCCTGAAGGGAAGTTGGGAGGAGTATGTACACGGCTGTGGGTGGGAAAGACTCCTGTCCCTTGGCTACGGGACAGCAAGTTGAATACATTCACATTCTGTGGGATGACTTTCTTAAGACTTGGGGGAAATGGCTGGGCTCTCTCTCTCCCTGGCTTGAGTTGAACACACCGCTATTGATGATTCTGCAGGCCTGGTGGGGCTTTCCTGCTATTTGTGGAGCTGCTGGCATTTGCAGTGGTGTTAACCCCCAGAGGCACAGGAGCTGGGAAACTTTTGGCCTGTTGATTCTGAGCACTGTCAGGCAATTGTGTGCATGGTGTCACGAGATCCTCTACCTCATTAATAAAAGGACCGTGGGTGGACTACAGCTATAGCTGAGGGCTTTGCAAAATTTTAATATATTAAAACAAGAGACATCTGCTAGAAAACATTCTATTGTATAAAATCCAAGCTTTTAAATACATGTTTTCTTTGGCACTTTTCATTCCCTCCCTCCCTCTCCCCAGCATATTGCAAAAAGCTCTCCAGTGCTAAGGCATTGGCAGGGTATGTAAACAACAGCCAGCGTATGTGTAAGAATAATACAAAGCTTTTCCCCCCCTAATATTGTCTGTGCAGCAAGCATAAATAACAGGACCTATCTCAAGGAGCGTAAGTTTCCCCTCCCTGTGTCCTCTTTCCACATGATTAGGCCAGGCTGATAAGACTAGGAAGGGACCTGGGCCAGACCTGGGTCTCACTGCTATTCACAGGGTCCTAGGTTCCTTCCACTTGTGCTTGGTCCTGTAGTGAGGCTGGTGTTTGCATTTTAGGTTGGGAAAAACCAGGTGCTGGTGTTTTAAAGTAGTGAAGGCACAGACCCTTACGCTGAAGCGACCCCAGTCCCTGCCTCAGGGCTTGGCTGGGCTTCTGTGAGTCAGGAAGCTGAAGGTTTCTCCCTATCGTGGAGTTTGTATTTACTGGGGTGGTTCTTCCATATGGCTTCACAGAGGCAAGGAGGTGCTCTTCCTCTGTCCCTCCGCGTTGGAAGGCAGACACTGGATCTCTTAACTGAACTTAAGTGCTTCTCCAAACACCACCTGCAGCATCAGGTGGAGCCATCTTCAGAGCGTTGTTCGTGCATTCCTGCCCGGATCCAGGTGGGGGGCGCCCTCCAGTTCCCTCGTCACCAGGCACCTGGCAGTCAGCTTTGCAGGTGGGGGACTAGACTGTTCTGAGATGCCGCCTCAGGCCTGTTTGGGTACCAGTCACTGGAATGATGTCACCTCTAACTGCAACTGAGTGCCCTTCCACCTGCCTGGCTCCTACAGGACTGGCTGATCTCCATGGCTACCCTTCACACCACGCACCATCCCCAAGTGCATAATCTTAAGAGCAGCACCAGTTAACGCCACCTGGGCCTGGCAGTGGCTCCTGTGCTAGGATGGCTCACAGAGCCAAAGCCTGGGGAGTGAGGTTCCCCGGGGTAGGCAGGCAGCAGAGGGCCTGCGAGGCCCAGGCTCCTGTCCTGTCTTCTTGGGGAGGCTGGCGGCTGCCACAGAGGCCAGGTGCACAGTAACACGGAGACTTGGGGAGGAGCCTGCCCTGGCTGGACAGCTCCTCCGCTCACAGACCAACAGGACTTTACGCCTCCCTGGAAGGGCTCCTAGAACTCGACCTTAAAACTGGCCTGAGCTGGACGGAAGTGTCATGCGTGTTTCTTGGGTCGTCGCTACTGCAGAGGGGTGGCTCTCTAGGCAAGACAACTGCCTCTGTTTTCCCCAGCCTCCCGGGCTACCGACACCGACATTGCCGCCTTGGCCCTGCTGACTGTCAGTAGCCGTCTCTGTGGGCCCCGCTGGAGCTCAGGAGCTCGCGGTAACAATCCGGGTGCGCCTGCCCTAGACGGTGGTCTCGCTCTTCCAGAGGCCAGTCTTCATGCAGCCGCCGCTGGCCGCCTCCACGCCGGTATCGTCGTATTTGCCACCCTTGGGCGCACCGTTAAGGCTGGCAGTGTTGAGTGGGTACGAGCGCCGCTTGCTCTCCTCCAGCGCGCTGCCGCTGCCCCTGAGGCTGTCACGGCTGGCGCTGCGTCGCTGGCCCGGCCACCCCGCCTCTGGGGGCGGAGCAGCACTCGTGTCGCTGCCTTCGGATGGCATAAGCGCAGCCTCGCCCTCCGGCGGGTGGCTGTCGCTCGGGGTACGCCGCTGGCTGCCGCTCTCGCTGGAGGGCGGCTCGGGTGCCCCGAGGACCGCGCCTGCGCGCACAGCCCGCAGCCGGTTCCTGCCACCTGCTTCCCCCGAACGAAGCGCCTTGGCCCTGCTCCGGTGCGCGCGCCGCCCGTGGTGCATGTTGTTGGGGTGGCGCGGGGCCAGGCCCGCCCTGGAACCCGTGGGCTCAGGCTCCCCATCCCCGCGGGTCGCCGCCATCTCGCACCCCTGACTCTGGGCCAGCTGCAGGTTTGTAAGTTTGCAAGGGCCGCTGCTGCCACTCAAAGAGGACTGCAGGGATGCGGGCCCCTCGGCCACCACGAGGGGACCATCCTTGATGGTGCCGGGCACTGCACGGATTGGGATGTGGGGGGCCGAGGGCAAAGCCGGGGGACAGCACGCGCGCCAGGAGGCCCTGACGTCCCTGCGCCTGGCACAGTGATGTGTGAAGACGAAGAGGCCCAGGGCTGAGGCTGCCACCCCATAGAGACAGCTGCATACCACCCGGGGCAGCCAGCGCTGGGACACAGCCAGGGCTCCACAGGCCCACATGGCCAGGTACAGGAAGTGTGTGGTCATCAGCGCCCCTAGCTGAACTCCCGGAGAATAGAGGCCATCACCATCCCCTGTGGCCCCTGGGGTCGCCACCCCTGTGCTCCCGGTTGCCAGCAGGGAACCCGAGTCACTCAGGAAGGCGCCGCTGCTCCTGAGCCTGGTGGAAGCCCTCAGTTCCTCCCCTGGCTCCAGGGAGATCCTGCTGCTGCTGCCCTTCGGCCTCTTTGCCAAAGGACCCCGTAAGTGCAGCCCTGCACACAGGAAGTAGATCCAGGTGATCAGCAGAATCAAAGCCACCGGGATGTAAAAGGCACCGAGACTGGGACGCCACACCAGCCAGCAGCTAGGGAAGAGAGGAGCAGTGGATTAGGACAGGAGACCGCATCGCTGGCCAGGCGGGGGGGGTCCCAGGAGTGGAGAGGCAGTCCTGGCTTAGTCATATGCAGGGTATGAGTCAGGGTTAGTCAGGCCGCTGACTAGGGCGGGGGTGGGGGGCCTAGGTGGGTAGGTCTGGGGCAGCCATGCAGGCAGCAGTGATGGGCAGCAGGGAAAGGTACTCACTAGGGACTGTGGTCCCGGTAGTTATGGATGTTGACCGCAGCTGTGATGCCACAGATTATAAGTGGGATCCCTCCAGCAATCAGATAGAACCTAGAGGGGGACAGGGTTTCGACATCAGAGATAAGGTGGGAAGGAAGGACCAGGTGCTCAGAGCCCTCCACTCAGTGTCTCTGTCCTACTCTTTTCCCTTTAAATCTGTCACAGGTTGGTTGTTGGTGTTTTGTTGTCGTTGTTTTGTTTTGGGATTTGTTTTATGCCAGGGATGCAAGGCCCCTCCCAGGCAGCCCTGGGAGACAGGCCTTGGCCGAGACTGTTCTAAGGGACAGAGGCTAGAACTGCTGTCAGAAATCAGGGTACCCCTCAGGCTCCTGGGATCCCTGCCCAGTGCTCTTTGGAGTCA
Source organism: Heterocephalus glaber (assembly GCF_000247695.1). The sequence continues at coordinate 5,759,474 of NW_004624780.1, forward strand.
CCTCGTCCCTGGCCCTGTCACATATGAAGAGCCTGTGGGATGTGCTTACTTTGCAGCTGTGTGGCTGGCTGAGTCTAAGTCCCTTCCCACTGCATAGCTGACTTCAGAAATGCTTACCGGAGCATGGGCCGGGGAGCAGGAGGGGGAGGGTCACCTTCTTGTGGAGGGGGCACCCTCCAGGTGAGCTCCTTGTGCAGGACTCGCGCCTTCACCCCCATCCAGAGCAGTGTGGACAGCGAAGAGTAGTGCAGAGTGATGCCCACCTGTGGTCAAGGCACTGATGCTGGGCCACGGGAGCTCGGCTGGGCCACCCCAGAGCCTGAGCCCTGCCAGTATGCTCCCCTCTTCCCATGTCTGCACCCCCACCCACACAGCTCTTTCTACCCAGCCCCCTGGTGACCAGATACTCTCCACACTCTGTCCACTTCCACCTAGGCTTCACGCCCACCTCAGGGGCTCTTTGGAACCTGCTGTTGCTGTGTGGCTACTCCCTGACTTCTCTTGATCCCCACTTCCACTCTGAAGCCCCACTTCCTACTTCCTCTGGCCTGGTTCCTACCACCCTGGCACTTTCCATGCCACTGCAGGCCCCGAGTCAACCTCCAAGGCTGACAGAGGGAACAGTGGAGCCAGGGCCTGTTCCCAGTGGCCTCTCTTCTTGCTCTGCACCTCATAATCTAATCGTACACTGCCATCGCTCAGCTCGGAGCCCCTGGTGCCCGCTCCACTTACTGCCTGGCAGACCATCTGGTAATTGGTGAGCATAATGCCTCCTGCAAAGACGGCAGCGGTCATGGCCATGTGGAAACATAGGTTCAGCAGCATGTGCCACCCCTTCCGGGACACGTGAATGGAGCTGTCCCAGAAAGAATCTTTCATTAATGGGCTGCCCAGCCCAAGGTCAGACCCATGGGGTCTCAAGGCCGCTGAGAGTGTCAAAGAGGGAAGGCAGATATTTGTGTGCATGCATGTGGATGTGTGTGAACATCCGCTAAGGCCACAGGCAAGAAGTCTGTAACTCCCAGAACATGTGCTCCAGCCCCAGAACCTTCAAATACAGTGCTAGGCAAGAGCTGCAGCAGGTCAGGTGGACCTGCTTGAGAGTCAGCTGCCAGTCCTGGGTGAAACCTGACCTCCTGGGGAGCTCTTACCTGTGGTTGAGGATGTAGGTGATGATGGTGGAGAAGAGGCAGAGAAGCAGCAGTGCTGTGCAGGGATACACGACAGGGTGCAGCCCGGCCCCAGAGCTGCCTGCCTCCTTGGGGAAAGCACTCAGCTCCTGCGAAGGAAGAAGTAAGGAATGAGCCAAGCTTGCCAGTGCCCCAGGCCAGTTTCCTTCTTCCCAAGCCCTCAGTCTTGGGCCTGAGCCTCAGTGCTCAGCTCATCCAAGTGGCACAGATGGAAGCACAGGGTGCCACTTAGAAGTCAGCCAGAGGAGATACTGACAGCCTTCCTTCCCAGTGTCCTGCCTTTCTGGGAACTGCACAATCCAGAAGGAGGGAGCAGGTTCTGTCTGTGACACAGCTGCAGGTCTGCTCAGAATCTGGGGAAGTAGGGTACAAAATATGGTTCGGAAGGGGTCAGGAATGTCGCCAGGGGCCCGGGGATTTAGCTCAGTGGTTCTGCCTGCCTCGAAAGCACCTGAGTTAAAAAAAAAAAAAAGAATGTCGCCAGGTTGGTTTTCCACTTGGAGAATCTTGGCTTCAGGAAGCAGGACATGTGGAGGGCAGGCCAAGTGGTTTCAGATCCAACTCTACACATAAAAGGAGACACAGGCCCTTCCTTCTCCTGTGATGGAGTCTGCACAGTGACAGGGCAATACAGCTGGCATCCTTTCTGTGATCAATCCCCCGCACCACCACCCACACATCCCTTGTTCCTTTCCCACCTGCCCACCTTGCCCTGTCATACCCACCATGAGCACAGCCACACTGCCCAGGTGCTGGCAGTGCAGGGAGCTGGCATTGGGCTGGCTGGAGTGCAGCTGGCAGCCTTCTGAGCTCCAGCCCCCAGGGCCCTCGAAGCTCCACCAGGCTGCCATGGGGTCAGCCCCTTCAGCCCAGTGCCTCAGTGACACAGCCACTGGCTCTGTGAGGTTCCCCACGCCACAGCCACCTAAAGGGAGAGGGAAGTCCGTGTGGGGACACACAGGTTTCAGGGGAGGCTGGCTCAGGTGCAGAGTAGGGTGGGGGGACTGAGTGGCAGCTGTGGCAGCAGTGGAGCTTGCATGGTATCTGCTGGGTGAAGCACTGGGCAGGGCTTGGAGACAGAGTTGGATGCCAAAGTATGAGCCTCAGTCTATTTCGGAGACTGGACAGGGTGAGAAGGAGAAATAAAGTGCTAGCTGGCTGTGGAGGTTCATGCCTGATATTTAGGAGGCTGAGGCAGGAGGATTCTAAGATTGTGCCCAGCCTGGGCAACTTAGTGAGACCCTGTCTCAAAATAAAAAAATTAGTAGGAGGGGATGTGGCTCAGTGTGGAGCGCAACATGCTCCTCCAAGAAGAGAGGACTAGTTGGGAACTCAGGAACAGGGAGGAAGCAGCTAATGTGGCGGGAGCGGAAGGCCAGGTGAAGGCAGGTGTCAGGAGGACACCCTGAGAGGGTCAGCAGGCTGGGATGGAGGAGAGGGAAGAGAGAAGCCCTGAGTAAGCTGTGAGGGGAATGTGCCTGGCACTTGGGCCACACAGACCCTAACCCTGCACTTCTGCTGGCCTGCTGACATCAACTGTACCTTCCCTGGGCAACCTCATCCTTCAGGCCTCAGGAGGCTTGGTTTTCAGGCAAGGCCTTCCTGGCCCCTACCAGGCCTGGTTGTCCCTTGTGACTACACTTACTGAACACCCGGCACTCCTGATCACTGCTAGGGACTTGTTCGCTGCCAAAGGGTGAGTAAGCAGCTATCTGTGCACAGGCACAGGTATGCCCCAGCCCCAGTGCAGCCCGGCTCAGGCAGGCTCAGGGAGCCTTCCCAGCCAGAATGGGATAGGCAGGGGATCCAGGGGAAGACTTGGATGGCATACAGAGGAAGGCAGTTCATCCTATCTATGGCTCGGCACTGGTAATTAAACACAGACACCCCCCCCCTTTGGAGACAGAATCTCCCTAAGTCACTAAGTTCCTCAGGGTAAATTGTGACCCTCCTGCTTCAGCCTCCCAGAATCCCAGGATGACAGGCATGTGCCACCACACATGGCTAGGAAGGCAGTGCTGAGACTCTGAAGGGGCTCTCTGATGTGCCCAGCCATGTTTTACATAAATCAGTGCCAGTGTGAGTGATGAACTGAAGATGAGACCTGGCAAACAAGGTTAGGGTGCAGAAGACGGAGGAGCAGTGGGAGTCACTCCCACTGGCCAGGGAGCTGCCCAAGTGGAGCCCTGAGTGGGGCTGCAGGTGTATCCCTTTGTTCCTGGCACCAGACCTGAGCAAGGCTGTATGTATGTGTGTTTGGCAGTGTCTCCAATTCACCCCATCTCTGTTAGCTTTGTCACTCCCACCCTGGTCCCCACACCCCTCTGGGAATCCTGACCATCCGCAAGGCTTACTGCTCGGTCCCACCTCTGGCCCCTAATGTCGTCTTTCAGGACGGTTCTCACCAGGCCCCCTGCTCAGCAACAGTCTCCTCAGCCTCTGTCTAAGGTGGTCCTGGATATGACCCCAGCCTCCAACTGCTCAGTAAGACAGTGGCCATGTGTGGCAGGTCATGGGCTCCATGTTCATTCTTGTATCACAGGGACAGTGCCTGCCACGGGCCATGTGTATTGAGGCAGGAAGTACAGTGTAAGTGTGTAGAAGTTTATGCCTAGAGCCCTCCTAAAACCTGCTGTCCTCTGGCACCCGTCCTCCACCTGTCCCCACCCTCTTAGGAACTAGTGAGGGACCCTCCATCCTTGGCCACCTCCACCAGGGAAGTAGGGGCTGGAGGTGAAGGAAGGGCAGACACACGAAGGGAGTTCAGTCCCTTACTGATCCCTGCGAAGATGACAGGGGTGGCCACACTGCGCCTCTTGCCAGGCCCAGCAGCTCCAGGGCGGGAGGTGTTGCCATGGCTTCGGAAGAGGCGGCCGTTTCGGAAGACCAGCAGTTGCAGGGTGCAGTCTGGGGGGGCCGGGGGAGCCAGGGAAGCCGGAAGGGATGAGAAGAGGCTGGGGGGCAGCTGGATGGAGGCCAGGGCCACGCTGTTCTGGGGGGAAAGAGGAGCTCCTCAGGGACCTCACCACCCCTGGACTCTGAAGTCTTCCAATGCTGTCTCCTTCAGCCACCCACCTCTACCAGCAGACCATCATCTCAGACCTCCCCTCCTGCCGCCTGTCCCCCACCACCCCCCATGCCCACCTTGATGTGGAAGGATGACAGAGAGATGTTGGGTCTCCCAGTGGTGCAGCGGAAGCGGAGGTGCTGGTCAGTGAGGGGCTCAGGCTCGGGTGGGGTGCTGTGGCCAGGGCTGCCCAGCCGTGGCCCAGCCACCCCCACCTCCTGCCTCTGGAAGGCTGTGCAGGTCAGACCCACGTAGCTCTGTGGCTTGATGAGGTAAGCCTCCAGCGCCACGTTCCTAGAGTTCTAGGGCAGAGACCTCGTCACCCTGCCATTCGAGATATGGCAGCTTTCCATACTGCACATGTCCTGTGTGCAGGTCTTCTTGTGCTATGCCCACCACCCTTTATTCCTCACTGTCTTTTCAAAGCATGGGCTGCCTTAGTGTGCTGGGGGTCTCCCGCCCACGCCTTGCCCAAGGACCTTCTGCTTCTGCTATGGCACTGGTGCTGCCACCAACACTCTTATCCTCTGCATTGCTCACCTCCTTCTGTTGTTTTTTGGAGACATGGTCTCACTTATGTAGCCCAGGATGGCCTCAAACTTGAGATCCTCCTTTCTCAGCCCTGAGTGCTGGGATTACAGGCCTATAGCACCACACCTGGCTACTTTGTTCTCTTCTTAAAATGTGCTAATTCTTTTGCCTCAACTTGGTTGTAGAGCAGGGTCCACAGCTAACTTTTGCACCTCCCAACTGCCCAGCACAGTATCTTGCATGTAAAAGCAGCTCTACCATGGCTGTTAATTGTTTATCGACCCCACCAAGTTGGAAACACTGCCTCAGGGAACTTCCATCCCTTATTATTTCTTTTTGGTACCAAGGATTGAACTCGGGTCCTTGCGCTTGCAGGGCAGGTATTGTTGCAAGTGACCAGGCCTTCCTCCTGTTCCTCTGGCTTCTGCTTGTGGCCATCAGGCCAGCCCTCCAACTCAGTCCTGCCATGAAGTCTCCCAATACTTCAGCAGCCCAGGCCTTGCCCTCTGAAATGGCCCCTGACACCTCAAACTTAGCTCACTGTCCCTGGGGGCATAGTGGAGAGGGAGGAAAGGGCTCCCCTCTTGGGGTGATGGGAGCAGGAGCCACTCAACTCTGAGGTCCCTCCCCCATGCTGATCCACATTACCACAGAGATGTGCTGGGCATGGGGGCTGAGGACAGCTCCCCCGATGCGCTCCAGAGCACCCAAGATGACACTGCAGGCCTTGTCCTCACGCTGGGCCAGCCACAGTAGGTGCTCATCCACTAGCATCAGGTTGCTGGCCATGTCCACCATCACCTCTGCCAGCTGTGGGGGAGAGCAGGGTGGTCAGAGGGCAGGAGTGGGGTTGAGACCCAGGGGCTGAGCCCATGGGGGTGTTGCTTTCTAGGAGCCCAGAGGACAAAATCTCACCTCTTTGATCTGGTCAACATAACCCAAGAATTTCTGGATCATCTGAGCCACATAGACTACATCCATCATGTCCGAGAAGCTGGCAGCCTCAGCTGTGTACACTCGCAGCTGGTGGGCCAGGGTCAGCGCGTTGGAGGCATTGATGGGCATCTGAGGGTGTTGGAGGAAGAAAGAGGGGCATCCTGCTTCCTGTCTTATTTGACTGCCCCTAAGGCCCCTCTGCTAGGGCCGCTGTGCCTGGGGAAAGGGGCCTAGACCACCTGCTTGTCTAGTCAAGGTAGGAGGTAATACGAGGCTTTGATCATCACCACCTAAGGCCACCTACCTCTAGCACCAATGACAAGAGGACCGTGTCTTGATGTGTTGGTGCCAGAGGGGAATGGGGTGGAGGCCCCTGGGGTGGCCTTGGTGGCTCTGAACCCCGGAAGAGGGAAGGTAAAGGAACGCCAGGGGAGAAGGTATTGGCCCCCAGTCCTCTCTGGGCACCCTGGAGGCTGGGCTCCCCTCCCCTTCGGGTTACTGGGCTCCGTTTCATCCCGCCCCTCCACCCCAGCCTCACCAGCACGAAGGTGTACAGCACCCTGGTGATGTCGTTGGTGTACAGGCAGTGGGAGTAGTCCCCTGGCTCCCAGCGGCCAGCCCGGTCGCAGCGGCGGGAGGCTCGGGTACCTGGGGCACCTCCACTCAGGGGCACCGAGGTAAAGGGATACTGTAGGCAAGGCTGGTAGGCTGTGATGCCAGCCAGAGTTCGAGGCCACCTGGGGGCAGAGGCAGGAAAGTGCCATGACCCAGGCTCCTCAGGAGAACCCCTCCCACCCCTACCCTTAGAACTGAGGCTGACCCTGGGCCTGGGGGAGGAGCCAGGAGAGGGTGCCAGAGCATGTCTAAGGGGTTCCTGGTTTCCATTTGCTAACTCTGAGCGAGCTCTAAGTGTTGGCCCAGATGACAGTGATTCTGTTTAAATCCAAGCTGTGCCACTTACAGCATTAGGCAAGTCCCTTGTTCTATCTGGGCTCCTATTCTGGGCTGTACAGTGGGGAAACTCATACCTGCTCTGCCTTCCAGGGAGGGCTGTTGGGATGTTAAAATGTGACAGTGTTTGTGGGAGACCTTTGCCAACTATTAATGTAAGGAAGCCACAAGAAGCCTTTGTGCTGTGTGTAGTGTATCCATAGGGCTACGATCTTCTGAAATGACTCCATGACAAGACGACAGTATAGCCTCTGGTCCCCAGCACTCTCAGGTGCAAGAGTGGGTGTGGAGCTGGGGCAGCAGATCTGGTGATGGTCGGATCTTGGGATTGCCCTCGCCAGAGCAGAGCAGCGCGAACCTGAAGTCCCCGCGGTTGTTGGCGACACGCTCGGCAGGGCAATAGGAGGCGGAGGTCTCCAGCACCACGATCTCCACCTTCTTGCTGGCGTTGCCCTGGACCGTGGACACCGTGCACTCCCATTCGCCTGAGGCCCACACGCCGATGTGAGACAGGGTCAACTCACTGCAGGCAGGCAGGTGGGCGGGCACCAGCTCGTTGAGGTGCTCTCAGCCCAGCCTACCACTGCCCTCCATGACTCTGGCCAGTTCCCCCATGGGTGCCCTGCTTATGCCTATGTCCTTCAGTGCACCGGGGACACAGGCGCAGGCTCCTTCAATTCTCATCGTCCTCATGGTATTATTTTCCTGAGTTTCAATTTCCCTTTATTCATTTATTTATGGTCCTGGAGATTCACCAAGGACTTTGCACTGAGCTGCATCCCCAGCACATTTTTATTTTTTGCTAACGGCCTCCCAGAGTGCTAGGTTTTCAGGTGTGCACAATCACATCTGGCAAATCTCCATATCTTTTCTATGGAGATAATTATACTCTTACAGGTCTACTGCAGAGATTAAACCTGTTAATAAAGATGAGCCACTATATACACTTTAAAAACACTAAAGAGATGTCAAATGTCACTTTTTAAATTCCTAAGCTTGGGGCCGGGGATGTAGCTCAGTGGCACGTGCCTGCCTGGCAACAGCGAGGTCCTGAGGTCAATCCCTGGTACCAGGAAAAAAAAATTCCTAAACTCTATCCAGACCACTTATGATTGAATCTTAGATCTACACACACACACACACACACACTCCCAAGCACCTGTCCGGGCACAGCTCTTTCAGGGGTGGGTGATGCGTATTGCAGCCACCCCACCCAAAGGGGGTGGCCCAGCGCGTACCTGGTGATGAAGGTACAGTCGTGCACGAGGCTCTTGGCCAGGAGGATGCCTGCCTGCTCGTCTCCCTCCACAGGGGCCCGGTTGTGGTACCAGTGGATGCGGGTGTCGTTGCCCAGGTAGCTGGCAGAGCACTGGAAGGGCAGCCGGTCACCCTGGAACACCACTTGGCGCAATGAGGGGATGAGGTGATGGGTGTGCAGCTCCAGGGCCCCCTCTGCGAGGAAATGCAAGCAGTGAGGCCTGCATGTGTGAGGGCCCACCTGGCAGGGTTGGGAGGGCAGGAAGGAAAGGGGTCAAGAGAAAGTCTCCAGAGGTGAGCGCAAAGGAGGAGAGGGCAGGTTTGGGACACAGAGGAAGGCTCCTTTTAGGCACCAAGAGGTTGGGACCAGATGGAAATGTGACAGAGCAGGCAGCCCCAAAGAGGCTTAGAAAAGGTGATAGAGGGCTGCCCTGCAGACAGAGGAAGGAGGAGGACATGCCCATCACATGGTCACACAGTGCGTGCAGGCTGCGGTGAGGGCAGGGTCCTGGGGCTGGGCTCACCGCAGCGGAGCTGTGTCTCCTGCAGGCCACCCAGGGCCCGGGCGTGCAGGGCGCTGGGATAAGCACACAGTGTGTGCTCAGACAGCTGCAGGGAGTGATTCCGGGCCCAGGGCAGCAGCCAGCCCAGGTGGCAATCGCAGGTCAGGAACTCAGTGCCAAAGTCCCTGTGGGGTGGGCAGAGGGGTCATAGAATAGAGGGATGGGGATGTGGCTGAGGTCGGCAGGGCTGGAAAGGGCAAATGCAGGCCTCTGTGTACTCTCTCCATGGGGCACTGTGTTCTGCCTGCTCATTGGGCTAGCCACAGCTCCACAGTGCTGCCACATCTGCCTCCTGGGCAGAGGAAAGAGGCAGGGTCCGCTCTTGGGGTGGGAAAGATACTTACATGACCTTAAGGGCTGGCAGCTCATCGAAGACCCCGGCATGTAGACTGGAGAAGATGTTTCCAGATATGTTCCTGCAGGGGTAGGGGAGCAGGGAGCCAGGTGTCAGAGCCTTCCTGGGCCAGAGGAAGGAGGGTGGGAGGAAAGAATGCAGGGACTGTGGGTGCCGCCTTCCTCACTCCCCTCACTCACAGCCGGAGAAGCCTGGGAAGGCCTTGGAAGGTGTCGGAGGTGAGGCAGCCAATCCGGTTGTTGGAGAGATCTCTAGAGAGAGACACACACTCAACACATAGGTTCCATGGTGGCACATGGTTTGCTTATGACAGCCACATGTGTACACCTGGGGGGTGCGTCGGGAGAGGGTTGGGACCCAGTGCCACAGAGGGCTTGAAATGCCCATGCATTTGATCCCAGCCAATGTGCCCAGTAGAGGCTGGGGCTGGGAAACAAGGACAGTAGGGGTGACCCGAGACTTTCTCTGGAGTTTAGGGGAGCAGGGTGGTTGGGGGCAGGACATGCCACTCACAAGCGCTTCAGCTCCCCCAGGCCCAGGAAGGCTCCAGGCTGCACCACGCTGATGACATTGTTCCTCAGGTCCCTGTGGAGGCATGGGGAGGCCTCAACCTCTCCCGCTCTGGGGCCCCTGCTCCCTGGGTGGATGCCTCACTCTCACCACAGGTGCTGGCTCGCTTTGGGACTCGATTTCCTTCTAGATCTCTGCTCTCCTCAGCCCTGGCAGGATGCCCCCTCGAAGCCCCAGGAGGGCTCCTCAGCCTCTCTGGCTGCCATCAAAGGGGCTTAGTCAGAAAATGTTAGATGTAGGAGCCAAGAGATGGGACAGGAAGGCCTCAGATGAGGAGGAGTAGAGGCCACATAGGACGGACAGAGCACTGCATGCACAGGGAGTCAGAAGGCCGCCACAACCCACACTGCTCCACCTCCAAGCTGCCCAGGGCCTTGAGGACCTCTCAGAACTTCCCTGGAAACCCCGAGTCCAGGTGTTGAAGTCTTCTCTGGATATGACAGCTACTGTATCCCTGCAGCTCTCTCCACCAGCTGGAGGACACAGAGCAGGTGGCTGCTGGTGAACTAATGGGCTCTGCCCAGTCCAGTCCAGACTTCAGGGTCTTCAGATGAGGCCCGGGGGCACAGGCCTGTTCGAGGTCCTCAGTTCTGCTTGAGGTCCTCAGTCCTGCTTCTCCACTGCTCTCTTAGGAATCACAAAATCAGCAGCCACAGAAGCGTGGCTTCCGGGCGGGACAAGAAGAGGCCCGGGCCAAGCTCCACCCTGCCTGGGGCAAAGGATGGCAGCCTCTGACCTTGTGTTACACAGAGACCACAGTACGACTGTCAGGCTGCAGGTAGTTCCCACCCACTGGGGATGGGTGGCACCTGCACCTGATAGAGCAGGCTTGGAGACTACTGAGGGGACCCCCAAGGACTAAGGTTGTGCTGGACCACCATCTCCCTTAGCCCATCCTCTGTGCCAAGCACAGCCAGGGAGAGAGCTGCCTAGAGGCCTGAGGCCCCACAGAGCACTTCCGAGGCCTTACTGCTCAGAGGCCTGCTTGCCTGCCTGTGTCCCAGTGTCCTCTAGGACTGTACCCATCCAAGGGCCCGGGAGATGGGGAGGCAAAGGGCGAGTGTGGGTGGCTCCTGGAATAAGCTCCGAGTCAGAGGGGCTGTGGCAAGAACACAGGGTTGCTAGGGGAGTTGACAGAGGGATGAGGGGCCAACCTGCGTGCCAAGATCCTGCCACCCCTCCCCAGCCTAGACAGAGGCAGGGGGTTTTGGCTCTGCCAACAAAGCCTCAGGATAGGCCTGGATTACCAGCAGGAGGAGGGCGAGAGGAGATAGGTGTCCAGGCCCTGGAGGCTGTTGCTTGCTTGTGCACAATCCCAGCACCGGCCAGAAACCCAGGGGTGGGGCTGGACCAAGTATCCTGCTCAGCCCTTCCCACAGACAGGACTCAGCTGGCCTCTAGAGCCCTGGGTCTGCTTGTGGAAGAGGAAAGACACCGAAGGAGCCCGCATTGTGCTCCTGATGCTGGGCATGCAAGACCTGTGAAGGTGACAGGTCCCAGGACACTGCAGGCAGACACTGCAGTCTGCCTGGGGGTGGCGCCCTTCCTGCCCACAGTCCTTTGCTGCCAGGCCCTCCCTCCCTGCTGGCCCCCTTGGTGCTGCAGCCTGCACCCCAGGCTGCTGGTGGGATCTGGCCATTGTCAGGACTCTGCTTCCCACCCCCACGCGGGGACAGCAGAGGGAAACACATTCCTCATTGTGTCACTTCCCTTCATGGGCTGCCAGGGGTGGGGGCTGCAGCCCCCCCTCCTGCTCCGTGTGCTGTGTTTATTCTCATTTCCTCTTGGCCCCCTGGTGAGCCCCACCCGCCTGCCCCACTGATGCTCTGCAGATGGGAGTGAGGCGGTCCGTCAGGCCCAGCCCCTCTTCCTGCCCTCGATTTTCTGCGGCCTATCTGTGGGCCTCTGGTAGAGGGGAGAGGTGCCACTCTCTCCCCTTTGCACGCCTGCCAGAGGAGTGCCTTCAGGGATCCAAGCAGGATGCAGGCCAGTCCTAGCCCCCATGGGTCCAGGCTGTTCCCTAGGGTGAGTTCTGACAGCCCAATGGACCTCAGGCAAGTGACGCCTCCTGGTACCTCAGTAAGGAGAGCAGCTCTGGGGTTGCACAGCTCTGGGGTTGCACCACCTGGGGCAGGAAAAAATTCGGCCACCCAGCTTGGACACTGGATCTGCAAGGCACCTATTAATTGGTGGTTCTGAGCCCTTCTTGTTTAGCATATCCTTTGGGAAATCTGATGAAGGCCACAGACTCCTGTCCTTGAAAAATGGACTACACTCAACATCACACACAAGAGTTCAGGGGCACTGTGGAACTTGGGTTAAGAACACTTGCTCTGGATTATCTGAACTGATCCTCTCATTTCTGTCTCTCTCTTTCACTGGAAACTGAACCCAAGGCCTTCACACTGAGCAATATCCCCAGCCCTTTTACTTATTTATTTTATTTTTCATTTTGAGACAAGTCTTCCCCAAGTCATTAAATTGCCCGGTCTAGGTTGAACTTTCAGTCCTCCTGCCTCAGCCTTCCACAGTGCTGGGATTACAGGTGTGCATCACCATGCCTGGCTGCTACCCTCATTTCTTAGGGCCAAGACGTACAGATCTTCCATTGCCTGTCTGCTTCCATAGAATCTGTTCCTGGAAACTGAGAGAGATGCAGTGCACTGCCAGAACTCTCTGCCCACCTGGACTACATGCTGCACCCTTGTCTGCAGGCACAAACCCCCCTCCTGTATCCACATCACTGTGGCGGAGAAGGACCCTCAGGCGGAAGTGAGGAGGGCTCCTGGGAGCAACTGTGCACTGTGCCCTGAATGTGTAAGAGTGAATGTGTGAGCTCAACCACAAGAGAGAAAGTTGATGAGTTGGACATGAGAATTTTAAACCTTTATCCAGGCTTGATGGTGCACCCCTGTAATCCCAGCAATCCAGAGGCTGAGGCAGAAGGATTGCCCATTTCCAGGCCAGCGTGGGCTACGTAGAGAGACCCTGTCTCAAAATCAAGAAACAGGGCTGGGGATTTGGCTCAGTGGTGCCGCCACCTGCTTTGCAAGCGCAAGGTCCTGAGTTCAATCCCTGGTACCAACAAAAAAGTAAAGAAACAAAGACAAGACCCTGTTTCAAAATAAAGAAATTTAAAAAGGGCTGGGAAATGTAGCTCTGTGTGAAGGCCCTGGGTTCAATCCCTAGTACTACAAAAATAAAGACACAAATAAACTTTTATATCTCAAAGACCACCTTCCATAAAGTGAAAGCACACATGTATCAGCTTCCTATGATGAATATAATCAGTATGTACTGCAAACTAATTAATGTAATTTTTTAAAAAAGAAAGAAAATCAGAGAATGAAAGAAGATATTTGCAAATCAGATATCAGATAAGGAATTTTTATCCAGAATACATAGAGAACTCCTACAACTCAGTAAGAAAGACAAGCCAGCTGGAAAAAATTGGGTAAATTATTTGAATATCTCATTTCTTCAAAGAAGTCTTCAGGCACATAGCTATAGTCCCAACTATGGGAGAGGCTGAGGTAGAAGACTCCTGGGCTTGAGCCCAGGACTTTGAGGGCAGCCCAGGGAACATGGCAGGATCCCCGCAACTCATATTAATGGCCAATAAACCTACCAAAAGATGTTCCATGTCGTTAATCATAAGGGAACTGCAAATCAAAATCACAAAGAGATACCACTTTATATCACTGAAATGACTATAATAAAAAAGACAAGATCTGGGTGTGGTGGCACACAGATTACAGATCCCAGAATTGGGGAGGCTGGGGCAGGAGGATTGTGAGTTCATAGCCAGTGTGGGCTACATAGCAAGTTCCAGGCCAGCCTGGACTATATAGTGGGACCCTGTCTCAAAAGAAGAAAAAAAGTAATTTTTAGAAAGATAATATCAAATGTTGATGAGGATGTGGAGAAACTGGAATCTTTACCTATTATTGATAGGAATGTAAAATGATACAGCCACTTTAAAAAATAGTTTGGCATTTAGTTACCGTCCAAATGGGGCTGGGGATTTAGCTCAGTGGCACTGTGCCTGCCTGGCAAGCTCAAGATCCTGAGTTTAATTCCTGGTACCGGCAAAAAAAAAAAAAATTAAAAAATAGAATTACCTTCTAACCCAGCAATTCCATTTCCTAGGTATACATCTAAGAGAAGTAAAGAAACACCCCACACACAAATGTGCAGGGAAGTTCTCAGAAGCATTATTTATAATAGCCACAAAGTGGAAGACACCCAGAAGTTCAGGATCTGATGAATGGATTAAAAACATGGTATATTGATATGATGGAATATTACTGGCCACAACAAAGAATAAAGTGCTGATGCATGCTAAAATGTCAGTGAACCTGGAAAATGTTACACTGGGTAAAAGAAGCCACTCATAAAAGATTACATATTATATAATTCCACTTCTATGACATGGCCATAATAAGCAAATCCATAGAGACAGAAGTAGATTAGTGGTTGTTCAGGGCTGGGGAGGAGGGAGTGGAAGAACAGGGAGTGACTACAAGTTATTCATGGTTCTTCTGTGGATGATATAAATGTTCTAAAATTAGATGATGGTGATCACATAATTCTGCAAAATTCACTAAAACCCACTGGACTGTGTACTTTAAACGGGTGAATTTTATGGTATATAAATTAGATCTCATTAGAGCTCTCAAGAGTGTGTGACAATGTGTGTGCCTGTTCCACATTCAAGCAGAGTGGGGTGCCCAACACTGGCTCCCTCAGGCCCCCACAGACCTCCCTGCTTGTGGGTTTGAAAACCAAATTATAGGCTTGGAGGCCACAGAGCAGCTTGCCCTGGGCCCTACAAGACTTCCAGGGTTGACGAGAAAGTGGGCCAGCTGTGACGTGGGCCAGAGCACCCCTGCAGGTACAGAGGCTGTTGGGGGAAAAGGGGGAGAGGTTCTGGGTCCCAAGAACCCCACTGAGGCCCAGCCTCCCTCCCACACCCTCTCCCAGGCCCTCCTGTCTCTGGTATCTCCCAGCAGGTATTTTTTCAGAGCTTACCCTGTACTGGGCATTGGGGCCACCACAGCAAATAGGAGGGCTGTCCCTGTACCTAGCCGCCTTCTTCCTGGGCCCATTAGCCAGAGCAGGTTGGCCTCTGAGCATACTCTTCCCAGTATGGCAAGACAGAGCTCCAGGCCTTCCAGCCTGGCCAGCCCACAGATTAATGGAAACCACCTGGCACGTGAGGGGACTGCCGCCCCAGCCCCCACTCCCTCATTCCCATGAGCATCTGCTTCTAATGAGTGCCCAGCACTGCTGCATACCAGCCCCTAGGGCTCATTAATCTCATTAGGCAATGACAAATCATCTGAGGGTTAAGCAGGCCCCTCCCCAGGCCCCTTCCTCCAGCCTCTGCAAGCCTCTGGCTAGCCGAGTCCACACAGATCCACACTCAGATGTGGCTGTCTGTGGCTTCCTTGCTCTGTGGTCTGGGAGCCTCATACTGTGACCAGGACACCCTCAGAACCCCTTGAAAAGTCCGGTGGCCTGCTGCATGCTTGGTGAGGGATCTGGACAGACCAGCAAGGGATCAGAGGAATGAGCCACCCACCCACTCTGTGCACTTACATTTCTGCCGGGGGCTGTTGCTCAGTGGTAGAGCGACAGTGGTAGAGTGAAGGGGAGGGACTGGGTTCCATCCCCAGTGCCACCAAGGAAAAAGCACCAGAACCAGAACCACTTGCCCAAGCAAGTGCAGGGCTGTCAGGCTAACACCTGCAACTCGGGATTCTTTAGGGGGGAAGGGAACAGCTGTTTATGAAGGCACATGCTGTCCAGGGAAGACTCCTCTATCCACAGAACAACTTGTTTGGAAGTCAGTCCTAGTCCTGCTTTCTGGGTGAGCATCCTGAGGCTGGGGAAAGCACAAGAGCAAGCTTAAATCCTAGGACTTTTTACACTCCCCTGGGTGACACACAGGCTTGGCCAGGCTGAGGGGTGGCAGGACACAGGGCAAGGCTCAGGCACAAGATGTTGTGAAGTCTGGGCCCTTCCATGTGCCCCCTGCCGGCTGCCCACGAACCGCCTCCACTGGGCCCTGTTTTGGGTTCTCTGATAAAGGTGGTCCCCTGGCTCCCCACCAGCCTCTCAAAAGACCCTCCCAGACACATCTCCACTCTGCATCTCCTCTGTCTTCCTTCTCCTGTCTTTCCTGGCCAGACTCACACAGATGTCACGTGCCATCTGCCTGAATCCTTGGTCCTGGCCCTGTGCTGCAAAATAGACATCATGGCCAGACATGGTAGTGCACACCTAAGAGGTACAGGCAGGAGGATCATAACTTCAGACTCAGCCTGGGCAACTCAGTGACTTAGCAAAGGCCCTGGGTTCAATCCCCAGCATCACAAAAAACAAAACAAAACAGACACTATGCAGCAGATCTCCTCCCTACTCTTGACCAGGAAGGCGACCCCTCCCCAACACACACACACTGACACATGACCCATTCCCCAAAGGCCCTGGGCTCTTGGGATGAGGCCACCACGTGGGCAACTTCGGGAGCAGTCTGGGCCTGCTGTTCTCTTCCTAGTCCAGTCTGGGCCTCCCACGGGCTGCTCGCAGACAGTGGGACATTAAGCTGCCATGGACTCCATGCCCAGCCCAAGACGGCTGAGGCCAGTGGACAGAGGACTCAGTGTGTCCTGAGCCCCAGCCCCATGCCAGCCCTGGAGGCACGTCTGGGATGAATAGGCCCACAGTCTTGGGGGTCATCTGCCCACGGTCTCCCAACCCGAGCATGAGAATCGCCTGCATATCACACAGAAGTTTCCCAGGCCCCCTCAGCCTGACCGGAAGGGTTAGCCTCTCCAGGAGAGGGGTTCAGGATGTCTTATTTAGGGCCCTCTCCCCAGCCTGGGAGTGGTTCTGATGGTTCATCTTCTGTATCAACTTTGCTCTTGGCTCTCGGTTGTATGTACCACACTCCACAATTTAGTTCAACACTAGTCCAGCGGGGCACAGTAGCTTGTGCCTGTATCCCTGCCACTGCAGAGGGTGAAGCAAGAGGATCACATGAGCTCAGGAGTTTCAAGCCAGCCTGGGTAACACAGTGAGACCCAGACTCAAAAAATAAAGCAAAAACAGTACTCCAGATGTTGCTGTGGAGATATCTACCATCAGTAGGCTTAAAAGAAAGATGACCCTTAACAATGTGGGTGGGTCTCATCCTGTCAGGTAAGGACTCAGGAGGAAAAACCGAGGCTTCCTGGGGAAGCATCAGTTCCTGCTGACCTTCCCGCCAATGGTCTGCCCTGTGGGTTTTGGACTTGCCAGTCTCTGGTCATGTGACCAGTTCTTTAAAATACCTGTCCTGGTGTATGTATCAGTTCAGTGGGGTGTGCAGGTCACAGACCTTGCCCAGCACCCCTGTCCTGCTCACAAGCCTCCCCCTCAGTGGCTCCATTCTTCTCAAGCCACATTAGCACTTTCCTCTCCTTTCCTCCCTCCCTTCTTCCCTTCTCTCCTTCTTGCTCCTCCCTCTCTCCCTCCCTCTTTCTTCTTTTGAGATAGAATCTCACAGTATAGCCCAGGCTGGCCTCAAACTCTTGAGCTCAAGCAATCTTCCTGCACAACACAAGCTCGGGGCTGGCTGGGAAGA
Organism: Heterocephalus glaber; assembly: GCF_000247695.1. The sequence goes on from NW_004624780.1 coordinate 5,776,524, forward strand.
CGTGTGCCCACCTCACCTGCCTTGTCCTTTTGTTTCTTCACCTCACCCAGCACCCCAGGGCTTTGTGAAGCTTCTCTCCCCATCATCCCTGCAAGAGCTGTGTGCAGCTAGCTCCCTCTTTCCTCAGTCCCTTCTGGCCCTATGAGCAAGTCCTTCCTCGTTCTCACTACATAAATCAGCACCTGCTCCCCTTGCTTCCCACCCCTGACCCTGCTTTGTTTTCTCAGTGTGTCTGTCTCCCAACATATGACACATAGCTTTGCCACTTCCTGGGTCTCACAGGAGAGGGCGAGTGTGTGGGGAGGCTCCCAGTCTGCTGTGTTCACTCCCAATGCCTGCAACAGAGTCAGGCACAGGGAGGAGCTCCACAGTCTTCTGAAAACCAATGAATGGAGTGATTCATAACAGAGTAGGGCTCAAACAGGGCTGGGAATTCTTTTTTTTTTTTCAGTTCTGGAGATCAAAGCCAGGTCCCCTTTACCCGTGAGCTACATCTCTAGACCTTTTAAAATTTATTTTGAGACAGGGTCTCGCTAAATTGCCCAGAATGGGTTGGAACGCAACGTCCTCCTGCCTTAGCCCCCAGAGCAGCTGGGATTACAGGTGTGAACCACCACACCTGCTATGGTACCCTTTCTCTGGCCCATACTCCTCCCATACCCCTTGGCTCGGCGCTGAGTCAGCCACCCATCTCTCATACATCTGATTGTCCTGTGTTTCTGGTCCCTTCCAGGCCTTGCATGCACTTCCACTACGATGCTGTACATTTGCACAGGTGGGAGGGAGAGGCCCGTCTTGTCACCTTCATCAGAAAATATATCCTGGTGAGACGGAAGTCAAGGAGAAGGCGGCAGACCGATGAGGGCAGCAGAGAAGATGAAGAGAAGATGCCTGGAAGGCCCCTGAGCTCGGAGCAGTGCTCCAGGTGCAGAGAAGGAAGAGTGGCGGCTGGCAGCCGGTGCTCTCTCTGGGTAGGGGAAGGGCAGGAGGGGGAGCTGCCTCCCCCCAGAAGACCCCGGAGAGCACTTGGTTTCCTGCCACTCAGTGCTCTAAAGACTAAGCCCACCTGAGGGAGAAGGCAGCTCCCCAGTGGAGGAGCATACTGTCCTGTGTGGTGGCAGTGTGGGGTCAGCCTTTGCTCCTTGTCAGGCCCACCCTCTGTGAGCTGCAGAGCCCGGACAGATGTGGGCCCGAGCTGTGGACCCCCAGGGCCCTGGCCTGCCCCAGAGGTAGCCCCTTTGCTCTCCCACCAACCCACCCAGGCCACCAAGTGGCCTCCTGGGGTCAGAGGACTTGGCTTTCCCTTCCACTGTGAAACAAACAGGCGGGGGCAGGGGGGAGCACAGACAGCTGTGGAGGCAGGAGGTCTGCATATCTTGTCCTGTTGAAGTTGTGAAGCCGTCTCCATCTCCCTTTAGCGCTCTGGCCTTCACAGCTCCTACTCTGACCCTAACAGAAACTCCAACCTACTTGACACCCAGATGCACAGCATTGTTCTGGTCTCCACCAGCCTTCGGGCTTGGCACAAGGAGACTGCACACTGTCTCCTTTGGCATCTCCCACAACACTCCTCCAAAGCTTTCGGGCAAAGCGGCACAGAGGGGCCAAGGGCCCTGTCAGAAGAGTTAGTGATGCCTGGCAGGAGGGGAACACAGAGTCCAGGGGCTTGGAGTGAATGTGGAGAAAGCAACAACCAGCCTCAAGGGGAGAAGGTGGGCCAGGTCTGCTCTGAGTTGGGCACCAGGACCCGAAGCCTCCGTGTGGGCTGTGGTTCTGGGAGCCCATGAAACAGGGAGTTTGGAGGGGCTGAGGCAAAGCCCCTCAGGTGGCAGGTCAGGTGACTTGCCTACCTCTCCCAAGTGCTTGTCCCGAGTCACAAACACCCTTTGACGTGGCCCAGGCCAGGCCTCTGGCATTGCCCCCTCACTTTCTCCCTCAAACCAGCCACAGCTGGACCTCAGGCACTGCCTTGAGGGAGGCTCTGGTGGCTGGTGTAGCCTTCAGATCGATCGCCGATCTACAGAGATCTGCAGAGAACTGAGCTTTAAAGCAGCCCAGAGGGAAGGAGGGGCCTAAACAGGATCAGCTTTGCCCTCCTCTGGGCTTTGTTTGTTGATCTGTTGATTTGGTTTTCCCGAAGGAGGAAAGAGGCTTCAGTCACATTAAATCCCCTCAGCCCTTTCATGCTGCCCCCCCCCCAGGAGACAGCCAGCTAAAGGGCTCAGCCCTCTCAGCTAATTGCTCATTAAAGGGTGTTAATGAGCTCCCTGCCCCACCCCTGCCAACTGCAAGGATTCCCTGCTTCTCCCCTCCCTCGATGCTCTTTCTCCCAGACCAGCCCGGCTATCCCGTGCCCGGTGCTCAAGTCCTGGCAAGGTCCATGTGGGTCTGACATGGCCCCACATGTTCAGGGTCACTCAAGCACCCTCCGACCCACCATCACCTCCACACCCCACCTCAACCACCACTTACAACTTCTCCAGCAAGGACAGTCCCAGGAAGGATCCATTTCGGAGCACGGTGATTTTGTTGTTGCTCAGGAGTCTGAGGGGACAGGGAGGACATAGACGGAAGGTACAGTTAGATGCAGGAAGATGCGGGTGCACCCAGGCTCCTGGCCAGATCTGTGCTGCATTCTGTGAACATGGCACAGCAGCCCCACCCTCCATGTAGCCAGCGCTCTGAGCCCCAAGGCAGACATTTCACCTGCCTGGAGTCTCCCTGGAGGCTGGATCTGACTTGGGGCTCCCTGTGTGGGTAGGCTGAGCAGGTGTGAAGTTGTGATTCCCCTTTCTACTTGGGGACCCCAGGATTGAGCTCACAGCATCCCCAGCCTGCCCTTCACCACTGACTCTGCTCAATCCCTCAGCCCAGCAGCCAGCGCAGAGCAGTGGAGGCCTCTGCGGGCCAGAGCTTGGCCCCAGGTGGAAGAGGCAGGTGGGGAGCTCCCTTCCACGGCCTCTCCAACACGCCTAGCTGCTGAGGACCCCAGGGAAAGTGACCCAGTTCAGAGGGCCTGAGCACCCTGGGCGGTTGGGTCGCTGTTCCCTTTCCTCCCCTAGCTTGTCTGCAGCTTTGTTTTGGTTTTGGTTTTTTGGTACTGGGGATCGAACTTGGGACCTTGCGCTTGTGTGGCAGGCGCCAGAACCACTGAGTCCCTGCAGCTTTGATAAAAAAAGCTCCCTAGCTGGGGATTTAGCTTAGTGGTTCCGCCACCTGCCTTGCAAGGACATGAGTTCGATCCCTAGTACCAAAAACAACAACAAAAAAACCAAAACAAAAAAAAGCTCCCTGAGCTCCGGTCTGGGGGGAAAGACAGGTCTCAGCTTCACACTGTCTCTGGGAGTCCTGTGTACTCGGTTGTGTTTGGAGCACTTCTCTATCCACCCACTCAGCATTTCTCTGCCAGACTTCCCACTGGGAGCAGAGTTTGGACCGGCAAAGGGCTCATCCCTTAACTGCTTATTTGAAAGCCATAATGAGCCTCTGGGCTCTCCAGCCGGCCAGAGTGAAACCCAGTGGTTCCCTCCTTTGCTCTGCAAAGGGGTGGGAAGGCTGCGGTGCCTTCTCCAGAGTGGCCAGCCCTTGGGCCCAACAGCGAGGGAGAGGAGAGGGCAGAGTGGGGACAGGCAGAGGGGCTGGCATAGGTCTGTGCTCTGCTTCCTGCAAGGTAGAGGGTGAATGCACAGTGAGGGCCCCCAAACGTCTGAGGGTCATCTTTTGCATGTGGGGAGTGAACCCAGGGCCTCTACACTGAGTTACATGCCCAGCCCTTGTTTTATTCTGAGATAGCATTTGTCCAAATGGTTAAATTGTTCAGGCTGGGCTGGAACTTCTGACCCTCCTGCCTCAGCCTCCCAGAGTGGTGGGATTATAAACATGTACCACCACGCCTGGCTCTTTTTAAATTTTTTTTAATGTGGTACTTAGGATCAAACCCAGGGCTCTGTGCATGTTAGGTAAGCGCTCTACACTAGGTTACATCTGCAGCCCCCTGCTCCATTGGTAACAGGCTCCGGGACAAGGGACAACTGTGGCCTAATGGAGGCAGGAGCTGAGGAGGGGCCTTTTCAGTCAGTGGGAAGGGGTGGAGGTCTCATTTCTTTGTTTTCTCCCCACCCCAGATAGACCCCTCCCACCCTCCCAGTCTCTGCCTGAGGGTCCCTGCCATAAGTGACATTTCCCAGGGCGTTCTAAAGAATGATCCAGAAGGGACTGTGGCATTTCCAAAAACACTTCACATACACATAACTTTTTTTTCCCCTTTGATTTTTTTGAGACGTGCCTCCCTATGTAGCCCAGGCTGGCCTCAACTGGTGGCTATCCTCCTGCCTCAGCCTCCCAAGTGCTGGGATTACAGGCATGCACCACCACAGTCAGTTTACTGTTTCGATATTTCAAAAGTTACCTCAGAGGTCTGGGGCTGTAGCTCAGAGTTATAGAGTGTGTCCAGCATGCCTGAGGCCCTGGGTTCTGTCCCCAGCAGCACAAAAGAAATAATCCATCAAAAAACTAAAAGTACTTCACACCAGATACTATATAAAAAACCAGAGCTTTCATGAATGCCATTATTCTCATTTTATAGATTAAGATCATTTTATTTTGCATTATACACTCGGGCTAGTAGTGGTAAACTACAATCACTCACCTTAGCTCTTAGGGCTTCTAAATTTCTCCTCGGGCCCCAGGAGGGCTGAGTGGCCCTCAGTGGCAATAGGCTCTGGATGGTGTGAACTAGGTCTTAAATCACAGCCCACCTCAGCCCATCCCCAGTTCCTTCCCTTCATGCACCCTAGAGTTTTTGCCAATTATCTGAGAAGGAAAGGGGACCCCTCAGTCCTTGGGAGCACCACAGAGGGATGGATCTCTGGTGTCCATTCTAGCCTCCCCCTCCCCAGGGGCCTCTCCCAAGGACTGTCCCCTCCCCAGGAGAGGGAAAAGGACTATGAAAACTTAGGGGGTGTGGTGCAGAAAGGAGGAATGGGGCTCCCTGATCAGCACAGCAGCATCCATAGGGCAAACCTGAGAAATTTATATGGATAATCTATGAGAGAGAAAAAAATGTTTGATTTCCTAGGAATACATCTGAGGATTCCAGTTTGGAAAACACTGACTTTAAAAATCTTATACTATGGGGCTGGGGATTTAGCTCAGTGGTGCCGCCACCTGCCCCGCTAGGGAAAGGACCCGAGCTCAATCCCTGGTACAAAAAAACAAAACAAAAAATCTTATACTATGGCCAGCAGTGGTGGCACATGTCTGTAATCCCAGGTCTGTGGGAGGCTGGGGCAGGAGGATCACAAGTTTGAGTGAGCTTGTGCAATTTAGTGACTTAGACTCTGTCTCAAAACAAAAATATAAAAAGGGCTGGGGATGTAGCTCAGTGCAAAGGTGCTGAGTTCAATCCCTAATACCACAAATAAATAGGTAGATAAATCTTACACTCTGAAAATGCTTTCCAGGGGCCAGGGATTTAGCTCAGTGGTTCTGCTACCTGCCTCACAAGTTCGAGGACCTGAGTTCGATCCCCGGTACAAAAAAAAAAGCTTTCCAATTAAAAATTATCTTAATTTTCCATAAAAGTTTTTTATCTTTAAATCTGTAAAAGGTTTTTATATAAAATATATAATACTAGCCAGGTGCGGTAGCATACACCTTCCGTAATCTCAGCTACTTGGGAGGCTGAGGCTGAAGGATCACAAATTCAAGGCCAATCTAGGCAACTTAGCAAGTCCCTGTCTCAAGATAAAATAAACAGGACTGGGGATGTAGCTCAATAGTAGTATTTACCTAACAGGGGCTGAGCCATGGATTCAATCCCTAGTACCACAAAAGAAAACCCAACAAATAGATACTAAAATGTTCTCCCACTCCCAGATCTCTAAGATGAAAAACTGGGATCCCAACTCGAGGACCCCTGACCAAGGGCTCTAAGGGAAGGTGCTGAGGAATTCCCACTTTTTCTAGGTCCTCAGCCCCTGACCCAGCTCCTCCCACATACCCGCAAGTCCTTATCACAGAACCAACCCACAGAAATAAGTGAGCAGCATATGTCATTTTAAATCTTCTAGTAGCCACATTTTTAAAAGCTTAAAAGTTTTAATAATATATCTTATCAAATCTAATGTATCCAAAATATTATCACTTCAATATGTAATCAATATATAATTTGTGTGAGTATGTGTGTATAGTGCTGGAGATTAAACCCAGGGCCTTTTGTAGACCAGGCAAGCACTATGCCCTCCTAACCTTATATAAAATTATTAATCAAGCTAGGCACACACCTGTAAGCCTAGCATTCTGAGAAGCTGAGGCAGCACAATCTCAGCTTTGAGCCCAGCCTGAGAAACTTAGCTTAATGAGACCCTCTCTCAAAATTTAAAATTGGAAAAAAAGGGTTGGGGATGTAGCTCAGTGTAGAGGCTTTGAGTTCAATCCCTAGTACCAAAAAATATAGCTAGATAGACACACACTCATGCACGTATGCATGAATACACCAGTGGGACAGTTTCCTTGTGTGTACATCATGTCTGGGGTGTATTTTACTCTACCAGCACATCTGAATTCAGACCAGCCACATTTCAAGTGTCCACATGTCTCTGCAGGGTCTAGGGGAGCAGGGTAGAGGACCCAGGAGTAGCCTGAGGAGGCCAGAATGAGCTCTGGCCCAGAACAGCTACCTCTGGCCTGCCTGTGGGGCCATCTGCCAGCCATATCCCACCCCCCAGCCTGTGCCCAGACTCCTGCACTCCTCCACCCAGGAGGCAGACAGGTGGGGGCGGCAGCCCTGGCTCCCTGCTTGCGTTGCCTGGCACAATCTCCAGCCCTGAAAGCCTCAGACCCTCGCTTTTCTCACTGCAGCACACATGGCCCTTGCCCTTGTCCTCTGACCACCTTGAGGCGGCACCCAACACGCAGTGTCTCATCTCCAGTGGGCTCCCTTCCCACCACACCGCCAGTTCCCAGGACTGGAGAAGACTCAGGTGCCCACACACTCAGATTGGATCTCCCAGCCTTGGCCAGCTGTCCAGGTCTCAGGGTTCTGACTTTAGACCCTGACCATCTGGATCTAAACAACTGCTGGTTCTGTACTTAAGTGCACAGGTCTGGGATTTTTTGGTTTTTTTGGTACTACAGATTAAATTTGGGGCCTTCTTTCTGAACTACATCCCTTATTTTATTTTTTATTTTTGAGACAACGTCTCACCAAATTGCTAAATTGCTTGGGCTGGACTTGAACTTGTGATCTTCCTGCTTCAGCCTCCCAGAGTGCTGGAATTACAGGTGTGTACCACCATGCCTGGTTCACTTTTTATTTTTTTGTGTTGCTGCGGATGGAATCCAAAGCCTTGCACATACTAGGGAAGTGCTCTACCACTGAGCAGCACCCTGACCCCAGGACCTGGGGATTTTACAGGCAGGTGGGAAGCTGAAAGTTCAGGGCATTAATGGGACAGATGAACACACACTCCACATAGCTTCATCCAATGGGAAGAAAAACGTTCCCACCATTCCTGGCTGCCTCGGGGGAGGAAAACAGGCCCCGAGGCCACACTGGGCAGGGAAGGAGGGAGCTCTGGCCCCACAGTTCTATCCAGCTGTCCCAGACATGCTGCCAGCCTGGGCCTCTTTAACCCCCCAGACAGACAGCTCCTTAGCCTGCTCCACCCTCTCTCCCTACCACCTCCCAGGGAGCCAGCCTGGCTGTCCCCTCCCAGCCACTAACCCCACAGGCCCCACAGGGCATCTGCAGCTGCTTCCCTCCTCCTCAGGCCCCAGCCACAAGCTTTCTAGGGGAAGGTGGGCAATCCCTGGGGTCTCCTGTTCTCTACTCGGAACTGAAATCTGGCCAAACAGAGGGCGCACACTGAGTCCACTCCAAAACATTCTCCCTGCTGGGGTCCTATTTTAGGGAAGAGAGCAAGCAGAGTTGCCACTGAGGAGCCCGGAGGCTACGGGAGGGAGTGTCTGGCATCTCCAGAGGGGTGCTGTGGCCTCTGTGCAGCCGCAGGAACTCACCAGATACCACCCTGACATCAAAGGTGACTCTGCAGGGGTCACATGGTAGCCCTCTATGGGGCACTGCCCCGCTCTCACACCTGCTGGAGGAGGCAAACAGCCAGCCTCCTCCACAAACCAAACAGGAAATGACCACCTCCTGAGCACTTAGGTCTGCCTGCCCCCAGGAGTCCAGGACCAGGGCCCAGTGCAGCCAGGCCATTACCTGGTGCTTGGAGTCTGGGAAGACCTGTCCCCACAGCCTGCTGCTGGGAGCTCGAAGTGTCCTAGGGAGATGAGTAGTGAGGGGAGAGAGGTGGCCTGCTTGCTGATATCCAAAAGACCTGAGGCCCATAACCCACCTGAGCCACTCTGGGAACCAGAGCTCCCTGCCCATCCGGTAGGTACTGGGCCCAGGGCCTTCAAGAATTTCCAGAGCTCAGAGAGACATCTGAAACCTTAAAAAAAATCATTGCATCCAACATATGAATGCAGTCCTTGGGGTAGAGCTACATGGCTAAGCACTCACCTACCATGCACAAGGCCCTGGTTTCCCTCCCAAGCATTGCAAGCATATGTACACAAAAATGCTGCAGGGGGCTGGGGATTTAGCTCAGTGGTTGTGCTGCCTGCCTTGAAAGCTCAAGGTCCCGAGTTCAATCCCCTGTACCAAAAAAAAAAAAATGCTGCACAGTGGCAATTTACAAATGCTTAGTCATCTAACTACTAAATACCATGCTTTGTTCACATTGATAATTGATTTAAAAATTTTTTTTTGGTACTGGGGATCGAACTCGGGTCCTTGTGCTTTCAAGGCAGGCAGCAGAACCACTGAGCTAAATCCCTGACCCCTTGTCATGCTTTGTTTATGAGCAAACATTATTATGTTTGTTTGGGTTTTTTGGAGGGGTACTGGGGATCAAACTCTGGACCTTGCACTTGCGAGGCAGGAGGCTGAACCACTGAGCTAAATCCCCAGCCCTGTTTATTATGTTTGTTTATTTGCTTTTGTTTTTTTGAGACTGGGTCTCACTTTGTAGTTCAGGCTGGCCCTGAACTCACTATGTAGCCCAGGCTGGCCTCAAACTTGACCGATCCTCCTGCCTTAACCTCCTGGGTTCTGAGATTACTGGTATACTTATGTTTAATGAAAAATGTGAGTAATTTCAGTCTTTGTGTTTTTTGTGTTTTTTTTTTGAGACAGGGTCTCACTATGTAGTTCAGGCTGGCCTTTTACTCACTATGTATTCCAGGCTGGCCTCACTCACAGCAATCCTCCTGCCTCAGCCTCCCGAGTGCTGGGACTACAGGTGTGCACCACCATGCTCAGCAGGAGTAATTTCAGTCTTGAGGATGTGACAGTAAATCCTCCAGAGTAAGGCGTGTCATCCATGGGCCCAGCTTGCACAGGTATCTTTGGGCTAAAGGCAGCCCTGAGGCCCTGCTTCTCTGCAGGGCCTTCTTTCCTGTCCATTTCGTCTGGCTCCAGGGCACATAAATGTTGGAGAGAACATGCAAAGTGCCTTGGCCCCTCCTGGACTTCCCCCTGGATCCAAGGGACCTTCCTTGGCTAGAGGCCCAGGCAATCAGCCCCGAATACCTGCTGCTCCTAGGAGAACCAGGTGGAGCTTCCTTCCCTGGGCCTTCGAGGACTATGTCTTGAGACTGCCTGTGAATCCTGGCTGGAAGCTGGGCCAACCGGGCAGGGATGGAGGCAGAGACCAAGGGCAAGAAAGGAAATAATCTTGCAGTAACTCTTGCTTGTCTCCTTTCATCTATGTGTATATATATATATTTTTGGTTTTTTGTTTTTTCAGTCCTGGGGATTGGACAAGAGAGTGCCAGGCTGAATACCTAGCCATTTATTTATTTAGAGACAAGGACTTGCTAAATTGCCCAGGATGATCTTGAACTTGCCACCCTCCTGCCTCAGCCTCTGAGTACCCGGGATTGCAGGTATGCATCACCATGTCCAGCTACTACTCTACACTTTTCTCACAGGTCTTGTCTTTTTTTCTCTCAGCTACCCTCTCTACAAGAGTATCCCATCTTGGTTGTAAACCAGCACAACCAAACAATTGGGGCTTGGATGGGAAGTAGTGACCTCGAGAGGCACTTGCAGTTTTGTTTTGTGTTTTGGTCCTGGGGATCAAACTCAGGTCCTTGCACTTGCGGAGCAGGCGGCGAAACCACTGAGCTAAATCCCTGGCCCTGCACTTGCAGTTTTTGGGACCAAAACGGGAGGCAGAAGTCTGAGAAAAGATGCTACAGTATTTGTGTAGGTGAAGACAATGCCTAGATGAGGATTCTGGGATCCCTGCACCCCAGCTTGAGCACTAGGGATAGAGTCTGCTGAAACCATCCACACAGCATTCATTCACAAACCTACCTAGTTACTCATCCTGTGCTCGCCTCTGTGTAACATGTGGTTACTACAGAAGAATGGCACACTTCTATTCCTAGAGGGTGCAGAGGGACATGTACAACAGGGTGGAATGCGTGTGTTTCTGTGTGTGCGTATGCACACGTGTGCATGTGTGGTCTGTATGTGCATCCACTGGACTTGCAGAAGCTGGAACAATACTCCCAATCCACCTTACACACTTCCTGCACACAATCCAGAAGTCCCACCGGTGGGGAGCCACGCTCTGCAGTGAAGAAAGCAGGCCTCCCTGGGGATATAAACAGAGCTGGGATGTGGTGTAGAACACATGATTAGCATGCATGAGGCCAAGTTCAATCCCCCAAAATGCAAAAATAAAATAAAAACAAAATAAAATGGACCTAAAAGGATAAATCTATTATGAGTCTTTTATACTTACATATAAATCAGTCCCATAACTATCTTTCCTCCCTAGAGGAAAGCTGGGCAGGAAGCCCACAGGTCAGGGAAGGAGTGCTCAGTGGGTAGGGAGCTCACTGCAGAGACCTGGGTTCTCCCAAGTGAGGGGGCAGTTTCCTTCTGCCTCCAATTCCTGCCCTATCCGGGAGAGAGCACCCATCCTCTCCCTGGCTTGCTGGACTCCGGAGCACAGTCCTCTGTGACATGCCCCCCATGGGGCTCACATCTACCCTACAACAGTCCAGGGCAGAGCATGAGAGGAGACGGAACAGCTGCACACACACTGTAGAAACTACAGGTCTCACGCCTCCTGTGTCAGTCTGATTTTGAATCCTGTGGAGGGGCTGGGGGTGTAGCTCACGTGTACTTGTTAGGCTACTGCACGGGAGCCCCCTTCCCCCAACTCGTGCATCCATGTTGGGGAGACGGATCAGTGTACCTACCATGCCGTCCTAGGCGCCACACTCTGTGTGTCCATGAGGGGAGAAGTGTCTGGTCAGCCTGTGTGCTGTGCCGGGTGCTGTGATGGGCCCGTCCCTTCAGGGTGGTGTGGCTAAAGATGCAGGTCGAACTAAAACCGCTGTCCCTCAACATCTCAGCCAGGTCTTCTAGTGAAGCTTTCCTCAGTCATAAACCATATTTTGATCTCCTGTCTGCTAACTTTTTCTACGGCCCAGCAACCCAGCTTGAGTGAAGAAGGAAAGTGTAATTTCAGGGGCCTCTTCAAACCTCAGTTCCAGGCCCCTGCTGCCTGGGTCCCAGGGTGGAAAGCCCCCAAGAGGCCTGAGAAGTGTCACAACCCCCAAACCCCTCTGTCCTTCCTAGAATGTGGCTGTTCTTTTGGCTTCTGTTTTCCCACCTGCAGAGGCGAGGGGAGGCCGGGTCCTGGGGTCCAACTAGGACCAGTGACCTGGCCATCAGCCTGCTCTGGCTGTCTCCTGGTCTGGGCTGGAGACCCCATCCCTTGTCTTAGGGAGCCTTTCCCATCCTGAATCCAGAGACTTCTAGCTCTGCCTCACACATAATTCCCAGCAAGGCCAGAGCTGGGCAGAGCAAGGGCTGGGAGGAGGAGGCACTCCAGCCTTCCTTCCCCTTCCAGCTGGGAGATGTCTGGTCCCTGTTCAGGCTGTGACTCCCTCCTGAGGCCGCCAGCCAGGCCCCTCCTTGACAGCTGGGCTCCCCTGCCCTCACCTGGCCCCATCCATCTTGCCCTCCCCTGCCCTGTCTGGGCCTCCCTGGTTCCCAGGGGAAAATGGAGCAAAGACTGGGACAGTGGGCCCGCAGGCTGCAACGGCTCACTCCAGAGGGATCTGCTGCCTTCCATCCTCACCCTCCCTCTCCTCAGCCCAGTCCTGAGAGCAAAGGAATGTTCTGGAGTTTGGGAAGGATGGGGGCCCCTGGAGGAGGGAGGAAGGGGAGGAGGCAGCTTGTCCGGTTAGTGTCTAGGCTCTAAATAGAATACAGCGGCTGGGCTGGGGGAATGAAAATAAACAGCCCCTCTGGACAGCCCTTCCTAGTGGTCACCGGACTTTCCTTCTGGTCCCTCAGCTCAGGGCCATTTCCCTCCTCTCCTCTCAGCTCCCCTCCTAAAGGCAGCCTGAACTTTAGGAATGTTGGGCCAGGCTGTGTGACATTCTAGAACCTGCATCCCCTCTCTGGGCTCTGGTGAAGAGAACAGCCCACCACTACCCCTCCACTGAGAGAAACAGAAAGACCTGGGCCAACTCAGAAGTGGCTGCAACTTTTTCCACATCAGAACGGAGTTCCCATGTGGGATAAACTTAGAAACTCTCTCTTCAAAAACATGACCCCAAATTTAAGGGTCAATCTATGGTTGGGTTCAAGTTGCAATGCTTTCCCCATGCCTTGGGGTGCTATCTCTGACTCCCTCAGCCCGGGAGTTGCAACTCCCCTCCCAGTCTCAGAAGGCCATCCACAGTAGCTAGCAGGAGGGACTTTCTTGGGGTTCAGCAAGGCCTGGGTCCAGCGAGGCACACATCCTGGGTAATCAGATAACCCATCCCGGGTCCCGGGCCCATGGGCCAAAAGACACGAGCACATCGAGGCTCCGTGTGTTCAGTCTGTTCAGACCGTGGCTCCAAACTCTGCCCAGAGCCCTGCCTGAGCAGGACCTAATACTGCACCAGTGGGGCCCTGGGGTGGGTTCCCAAGTGAGCAGGCAGTGAGGCACGTGGATTCCTCCAGGGCCCTCACAGCAGACGGGTATGGGTAGGGGGTCCAGGAGCCCACCAAGGGTGCCTCAGCATCTGGGCAGTCGGTTCCCTGGGCCACCGGGTCTCCAGCCTCTTCCCTCTTCCCTTCTTCTCTTCACTCTCCCCCTCCCCCTCCTCTGCTCACAAAAGCTCTCTGTACACAGCCACTTCCTCTGGCTGCTGTCTCTACGCCCAGACCTTATGAGAACCATATGGGGGAAAGAGCAGAAGAGCAGGGGGTGGGGGACTTCGGCCCGCCCCTTCAGCCCGTCTTTCCATTGCCCTCGGGCTGTGCTGTGTGCAGGGCACTCAGTATGTTGTGCCCAAGCTCTCCAAACTGGATCCCGAAGGCTGCAGTGCCTGAGCCCTGGCCCAGAGCTGGAGGTCCAGAGGGAGGTCTCTGCCTCAGAGTTAGACCCCTAGTTGGGAGGACTCCCCAGAGGCTGGGAAGGGGCCTCCCACCCCTCTCCCCACTTTCACCCAAGACCACCAAACTCCTGCCAAGACACGCAGACAGTGCTGGGCTTGTGTGACCACAGCCCCTTCTCTGGCTGGGGAGCCAGCGGAGTGGTGACACCCTGGGATGGGAGACTGAGCAGATTTGGGGTTTGCCTGTTCTGGAAAAATATAGTGACCTGCCCCATGCCTGCCTGCTCCTCCTCACTCAGCCTGGAATGTTCCCAGGTCAAAAGGGCTCTGGTCCTTCTGAGAAAAGACTTTTTCTAAAAAGTGTGTGTGTGTGTGTGTGTGTGTGTGTGTGTGTGTGTCTGTGTCTGTGTCTGTGTCTGTGTGTGTGTGTCCAGTGGGCCCTAAGTCCAGCCAGGTAAACAACAGGCCCTCACCTGACAGGAACACTAAGGGATCCCAACCAGCTAATCCTGCTGCTGACCCATCTGGCTGTGTGACTATTAGCAAGGCGCCATCCCTCACTGGCCACAGCTTGCTCAGCTGTAAGATGTGGGAGCTGGACTCACTTATCTCTAAGACCCTCTCCAAGGCAGACAATGTAGGAATTTATGACACTGGCTGACGTGCTATGAGGGGCTGCTCAGAGGTCCTGGGAGGTCCTCTCAGCCCTGCTTCTGGACTTATCTACAAAGTCTGGTTCTGGAATTCCTCATTTTCAGGGCTCTCACCCCTCACTTGAACTCCCAGAGCCAAGAAGCAGAGGGCAGGGCCTCAACTGCTGCCCTGGAGTGGGGGGCTCACAGTGGGCCCCACCCACGCCAGCTACTTCTGGTCACCAGCCACCCACCCTGGGACCTTTCCCTTTGCCTCCTCTGAGGAGCCCCTGCCCACAGCTGCCCCACACACTGGGCCGAGACTTGGGGCGGGGTGGGGACTCAGATCAGGAAGGAAGCCAAGAGCTCTGCTTCCCTGGAAAACTGAGAATGAAAGTCCACAAGAGGAAAAAAGAAAAAAAAAGCAAAGGGTGGGGAGAGGGGGCATGGAGTCTACAAAAACAGAAGGCAGAAGTTGAGATAATGGGCAGTGGAGGAAGGGTGTCTCAGGAGGTAAACAGGACTCCTCGCAGAACAGAGCTGCCTTGGGGACACCAGGCCCGAAGGGCTGCAGAGCGAGGCTCCTTGCAGACTAGGATTTAGGTGGCACTTTGAACTCCACCACTCAGTGTCTGCCAGGCTTCCCAAGGTGGCATCCCCAGTCCGTTGAGGACTTGTGTGCCTCGAACCTGGAGGTCCACTCTGGTGGGAAATAAAGGGGATATTGGCAATGGAGGATGCAACCATACTTCAAAAGCAATTGGCTCAAGTTCCCTGGTTTGTACCAGGTGACAAGGTCAAAGGTAAAGGGGGAAAGTTGTTCGGGGTGGGTGATGGAGCAGGCTTCTCTGATGCCTTCTGCTTTGCTGCCTGGCCTAAGCAGCAGCCTCTTCCCAGCCCCTCTCTCCCTCTTCCCTGAAGTGGTACCCTGGGGGTACAGTGAATGTGCTGGGAATGTGCTGAAAACACGGAATCCCTGCTCAGCTTGTGCTGAAGGATAGCCTGGTTTCTTTTCCCTTCAGAACCAGCTGGGGGGAGGGGGGGCACATCAGGATCACAATTATGATCACAATTATGCAGAGCTAAGAAATATGTCTGTCTGGGGATTTGGTCACACTGCAAGCTGAAGGGACAATGGGCTCTGAGACGTTCCTGTCCTGTTCTGTCCTGTCCTGTGTGTTGTCCTGTCCCGTCTGGACTTCCCTGTCCTGGAAGGTGTCTACCCTTGGAAGGTATCTTGAACCACCCAGGCCAGTGTTCTCCTAGGAAAGGGGGTGGGGTGGGACCAAAGGCAGGCTGGAGCCACATGTGCTGCCACCCTGTCACAATATATTCTCACCCGGAGTTGGCCCCACTCCCTCCTTGGAGTGGCGTTGATGGGAATTAGCCATGGCTGGAAAGCATTAGTTGCCAAATCATTCTAAGATGTACTGAAAAACCACTTTTCTATTTGCCCCTCCCCTCTGCCTTGGCTGTTAGGGTTCCCTAATCCTGCAGACACTCAGAGACAGAATCCCACCTATATGAGCCCATGTGGCCACACCTGGGGTGAGCACAGCTCTCCGCCTGCTATTCCACACAGCCAGCACATGCCCTCCAGAACTGAGTGGGCTGGGGAGTGCCCAGGCCTGCCTGGCCCTTACACACCAGTGGGCTCTCAGAGATCGGCCACACTGTGGCCAGCTGGGGGAGCTGGGTGAGGGCAGGCACCCTGCCTCCACCTCCCGGCACACACACACCCAGCCAGGCAGCCAGCGTCACAGGCTGACCAGTTGTGTCCTGTCAGGAAGCAGGCACCCTCTGAACTCACCCAACCAGAGGCTTTACTGTATTGTTCTGGACACAATCGAATAGAGGAGCCAGCCCCAACTCTGGGCAAGGGGCAGTGGAGAAAAGGCTGCCACCGGTGTCCATAGGACAGAGAACGGGAAGCGGCGGGCTTTTCAGCTAGATCCAGGACAGGAGAGCAAGGGGCCGAGGCTAGGGCCTGACCCTCAACTCCACGGCATGCGAGGAGGGCCGAGCACGTGGCCCGCGCAGGAAATAGCCGTGAAGGGAAGGGTCGCGAAGGCTCCTTGGCTGTGGGGACTTGAGACCCCAATGGGAGGGCACAGCCCCCTCCGGCTGGCAACGAGGGCTGAATGGAGCCCCGGTGGCGGTGGGGATCGCGGTGGGGATCACGGAAGGGGCGGGGGGGGGGGGGGCCTCCGCTCAGCCCGGTTGGTTTCTTTGCAATCTTGGCGCAAAGAAGTTCGTCGAAAACCGGCCAAAGCTCGAGTTTTTGCAGGGGAGGGAAAACACGGACCCGGCACAAGTTCACTGCACAAATGCGCACAGTGCTCCGGAGAGGGGCCCAAGAGCAATCGGGACGCTGGGGTCTCGTTCAGACCAGAGGCGCCCGCCTTCCACGGGGAGATTTTTCAGAGCTCAGCCTCACGGCTGTCAGTCCAGACAGGAAAAACGGGTTGGAAGGCCCACGGGGGCGGACCGGCTGCCCCCGATCGGAGTCGCCCCCACCCAGTAAATGCAGGGGACACCTCAGCACGGACCTGGGCGTGTCCGCGTTGGCGAAGACCCCAGCGTCGATCCTTTCTGAGCCTTCCCTACTCCCACCCCGCTCAAGTCCCCAGAGCCCCCAGCGCAAGCCAGGCTGGAAACCTGGCACACTGGCGACGGGCGCACACCCCACCACACCTACGCAGGGGCGCACCTACCCCCGCAGCCCCTTCCTCTCTCTAGGCTCCAGAACCCCAATCTTTCCCCTCTTCTCCAAGCCTCTGCACTCGGGCCTGCCCTCGGGTCCCTGGAGTGGGAGGATCGCCACTTGCCCTCCTCCTGTACCCCGCGTCCCGCGTCCCTCGGTCCTCGCCGGCCAGGTAGGGTACTCACAGCGTGACGGTGCCGTTCGGCAGAAGGCTGGGTTCGGGAGGCTCCAGGAGATCCCCTCCGCCGCACGCCACTCTCCTGCGCGCCGGGTTAGGGGCGCCGCCGCCGACCCCCTTGGGTCGCTCCCCGGAACACTTGCAGCTGCGAATGGGCACCGGGCAGCCGGGGGCGCCCCGCGTCTCGGGCGCCAGGAGCAGCAGCCAGGGCAGCAGCGGCAGCAGCAGGAGCGCGGGCGCCTCCCGCATCCTGCGTCCCGCGTCGCCCATCAACCCATCGCCCGCGGGGACGCACAGCGCAGGGACCCCGGCGTGCGCGGCGCGCTCAGCGGGGGCCGGGGACGCCCGAGGGCGGGCCGGGGGTCCCTGGGCGGAGGCGAGCCCTGGGGTACCCGCCGCCGCGCCCCGGGGGCATGTCCGGCGCGGCCCGCGGGGGAGGGCGCGACCCGGCTGTCAGCGCTGGGAGGGCGGCCCCAGCCTCGGCACGGCTCTCCTCGGCGGCGGCGGGCGGGCCCCTGCTCGTCCCTTGCTCGCGGGGCTGGGCTGGGACCTAGCGGATCGAGCCGGGCTCCCGCCGCCGCTCCGGGCCATGGATGGAGGCGGCTCGGCGCCGCTCCCGCCGCCCGCCCCTAGCCGCCGCGCCACTCCGCGAGGCCCTAGCGCCTCCCTCCGAGGCCGAGCCCTGCCCCAGTGGGAGGGGCGAGCCGGCTGGACACCCCGCACCCTTGCTGGGTCCCCTGCACCCCCTCCCGACCCTTTCCTTTAGCCCGGGGCCACAGCCCAACTCGGATCACTGAGCCAACACCGTGTCTGTCCACAACACCTTCCAACTCCGGCTCCTCGGGCTCCTCCAGCCCGATTCCTGGGCCTCTAGGGCTTTCGCGGACCCGCGGACTGACCCTGAGAAGTCCGGTGCTCCATGCTGGGGACCGATCTTTGCTCACCGCTGGGAAGTTTCCGCTGGCCCCAGTCTGACTCGACGGCCAGTCTGGACTTTGGTTCTTACTCTCACACCCTGCTCCTGGTCTCCAGCTATGATGAGGCCACCGCAGGAGGGTAGGAGGGTACAAGCCTGGGACAAGGAGGCAGCAGACCTTATCCAGCCAGCAGTGACCTCGCCCGGCGGGGGGTGCGTGTCATTCGGCCAAGGAGAGGTCAAAGGCTGAAGCAGATACTGCTAGATCTGGCCACCGTGTGTGTGTGTGTGTGTGTGTGTGTGTGTGTGTGTGTGTGTGTTGTTGGGGGGACAGTGGGTAGAAAGAAGGAAAACGAGAAGGTTGTGTGACAGGGTGTGGGCAGAGCACTGCACAATCCGTTCTAGGCTTAGCCCTGCCTTTTACTAGCTGTTGGACTTTGTACCAACCCATAACTTCTTGGGGTATCTGTAGATTGTGGTATGGGAAAGAGGAAATGGGGGCGGCTTGGACAGGCTCTACCTTGACAACTGGGAGGGGGTGAAAGTGCTGGTGGTGCTGGATGAGCTACAGTGCTCCCTCAGTTTCCCCAGGAAGGATGGTCTTTCCACCAAACAGCCTTTCTTTTCTGCTAAAAGTCTGGCTGCCAGGACTGAAGCAGGACTGCTGCCCCCTACCTGCCCCTGCAGCACCAAGGTGGCCCCAAGGTGACCCAGCCTTCTTTCATGAGCTTGGCCCTGCTTTCCCAGGACCACTGTGGCTGGCAGCAGACACTGGCTCCTTTGCCCTCCCTCCCTGGCTCCACAAGTCTCCCAGTTGCAGGCTCTGGTTCCTTGAACTTCCAAAGATAAATAAATAGTGATTGCAAACGGAGGAAGGGAGAAGGGGAATGGGCTCCTCCAGCAGGGGCTGGGGCTGGGGCTGCATTCCTCAGAAAAAGGGTAGAAGAGCCCAGGACGGCCAGGCAGGGCTACATATGCAGGCCTCCACTCAAGACAGGGAAACCTGGGAGAAAAAGAAGAGAGAGGCCTCCCCCAGCATGGCTTTTCTGTGATCTTTTTTTGCTAAATGCAGACAAAGTCCAGAAAGGAATTCTCCTGTCCCACCCACTCTCCAAGGCTGAATAGTGGCCAGATGTCGTTGACATTACCAAGAATCCAGGGTTCCCCAGGGTGGGAATGAGGTACCTGGTGCAGACATGTACAGCCCTCCTGTGCAGGCTAGGGCACGGTGGCTACTCCTATTATCCCAGCACTCAGGAGGCTGAGGCAGAAGGACCTCAAGTTCCAGGCCAGCCTAAACTACATGGGGGGACCATGTCTAAAAAGAAAGAAAAAAAGAAAAAAAGCCAAATGGTGTGGCACAAATCTATAATCCCAGGGCTACGGGGCTGAGGCAGGAGGATCACAAGTTCAAGCTCAGCCTGGGCAACTTAGCAACTTATTGAGACCCTGTCTCAAAATTAAAAATACTCAAAAGAGGCTCCAAATGTAGCTAAGGGCAAAGACCCTGGGTTTAATCTGTAGTACTACAAAACAAATACCCCTCCCCCCAAAACCCACTCGTGTTCCAGGGTCATCATATTTGGCTTCTATACTGCCCAGGAAGGGTGGGGTAGGAGTCACTTTCCCATTTTGTAAGGATGAATGAGGAAACTGAGTCACTGAGCAATACAGCCTGAAGTCCGGGGAAGTGAATGCTGGGCCAAAGGTTTTCCCATAGGGTGCTCCCTCAGAGGTACACAGAGGAATGAATGACTTACACATCTAAATCTTCTTGTTTTACAAATAAAATAATGTAGGTGTGATGTTACATGCCTATAGTCCCAGCTACTTGGGAGGCTGGGGCAGGAGAAACTCCTGAGTGCAGGAGTTGGTTGGCAATGTAGGGAGACTCTGTCTCTTAAATAAAATAAGCAAAATAAAAGGTTCCTGTTTAAGGTTTGTTTGAGATAGGAGGATTACTCACACTTAGTTCCCAGCCTCAGAAGATTCAGGTTGGGAGCTGGGCTGATGAAATACACTTTGTTTTTAAATGTGTTTGGTAATGCTGGGGGTCAACCCCAAGGCCTCAAGCATGCTAGGGAAGTGATCAATCATTGAGCTATATCCCCACTCTCTTGTTTTGTTTGCTTCTTCTTTGTTAGTATTGGCTTGCAGTACAAAATGATTACATTCACCATGAGGAAGTGGTACATGTTCCTATCACATCTTAATCATTTTTACCTGCCCTCCCACCCTTAAATGCACTTTAATAGGTGACAGGCTTTTCAGTGAACACTGGGATAAGATGCCACGAGAACAATAAAGGCCAAATTAATTTTGACCAGGGCAAGGAAGGGGTCTTACCAAAAATTTTAGACCAATTTTGTCTCCTCTACTAGACCTTATCACATAAGGGTCTGGAGGTTCACATCAACTGTCTTCCTCCCCTAAGATCTAACTTCTGTGTCTGGCTTCTTTGAAAAAAAAGAAAAGGTCTCACTATATTCCCCAGGCTTGTCCTGAACTTCCAGGGCTGAGTGACCCTCCTGACTCAGCTGGGATTACAGGTATGTGCTTTTTTTTTTTTTAATTTTAATTTTATTTATTTTTTTTAAACAAGCTTCTCATTAAGTTGCCTGTGCTGGCCTTGAACTGGCAATCCACTTGCCTCAGCTTCCTGAGTGCTGGGACTACAAGCCTGTGCCACCACCCCTGCCAAAACATACTTTCTTAAAAAGTGTGGCTGCTAGCTGACCTCCTGGAGGAGGGGCAGGGCTGGGCCAGGGCCACTTCGAGAGGTGGGTGAGGGGACCAACATCTGCTGAGCGCTGAGTATTTGCCCAGCTCTGGTTCTGTGTGTTTCCAGGACTTGGTTCATTTAGTCCTCCCAATAGGGCAACAAGGGGCTCCTGAGGGGCGGAGAGGCACCCGAACTAGCCGTGTGTTCAGGTCTCTGGGTGAGCGAAGAAACGGATTACTTACTGCTGCTGTTGAGCTGCTCTGGGGACTGGACCCAGGTCCCTATGCATGTTGACCACATGCTGTCCACCACCCCACACCCCCGCCACACTGCACTGGAGAACTGGGGCTGGATGTCGGGACTTGGCGCCAGAGCCCGACACTGTAACTGTCATTCTCTATAATTTTCGGGAGGAAAAAAGCTCTCAACAGTTCCCCGAGTTCTACTTTCCCTTGAGGTTTGCTATCTTGGATTCCCTGGCTCTCTCTGAGCCAACCCTTTAAAAAATCCTCTTCTGACGCACTGCTGATTCTAGCATCAGGGTCCCCTTCACTTAGTCCTCAGTGGGGCCAGGGAAACAGAAACTTTGCAAGGAACTTCACTACAAAGCCAAAGCCAGGAGAAGGGAAGGGAGTGAATACAGAATACAAGAAAGGAGCTGGAAGTCAGGTGTGGTGGTGCAAACCTGTAACCCCAGCACTCAAAAGGCTGAGGCAGGAAGAAGATCTCCATGAGTTTGAGGCTAACCTGGGGTACATAGTGTTCAAGGCCAGCATGGACTACATAGTGAGACCCTGTCTCAAAAAACCAACACCAAAACAATGAAAACAAACACGAAAGGAGCTGGCATGATTACTCATCTATAATTCCAGCTACTCCAGAGGCTGAGGCATGAGGATTGCAAGTTTGAGCCCAGTGTAGGCAACTTAGCAAGACTCTATCTCAAAATAAATTTTTTAATAAAGGCTAGAGAATAAATAAAAATTTTTAAAAAACACTGCATGAGGTCTTGGATTCAATCTGCAGTACTGCAAAAATAAATGAGTAGCTGAGTGTGGTGGCACTTGGGAGGCTGAAGCAAGAGGATTGCTGTGAGTTCAAGGCCAACCTCGGTATATAGTGAGTTCAAGCCCAGCCCGAACTACATAGTAAGACCCTGTCTCAAAAATAAATAAATAAATAAATAAATAAATAAATAAATAAATAGGCAAATAAAAAAGATTGTAATTCTGGGGCTAGAGATGTAGGTAGCTCAGCCCCCCAGGGTGGCTCTAGGGCCCTCCCTCTTGCCTCTTCCCTGTCCTGTCCTCGGGGACTGCAAGGCGCCTGTCCTGCTGGAACACCCTTCGTGGGCCAGGAGGAATGGAAGGAACCAGGGTTGTGGGAGCCACCCAGATAAGCATCTGCTGGTGGGGATTCCACCACCCAGAAAGCACCTGGCTATGACCCGAGGGAAGGGTCGTCATCTCGTCATCTCTGTCTCCTAAAGCCGGAGTCACCTTTTCCCCTTGCACTCCTGGGAATCAAACCCAGGAGTGCTCTCTCTCTCTGAGCTGTATCACCAGCCCTTTGCACTTTTCATTTGGGGACAGGATCTTGCTAAGTGGCCCAGGCAGAGCTTGAATGTATGAACCTCATCCTCCTGAGAAGCTCTCTGAGTGAGGTCCCTCAGAGTCTCCAGGGGAAGGAACACTTCCTGCCCTGGGAGCTGTTCAGAGCCAGGTTCCGGCTCCCTGGCTGATGGGTCATGGACTCTGGGTGCATCAGCCTATCTACTTTGGCCTCAGTGTTCTCACTTGTGAAATGGGATGCAATAAAGCCTCAAAGACACAATTACAACACATGTGAGAGATCTTAAATGGCTTTTGTGACTATTATTTTTCATATGTTGTGATTCTAGATGAGCAAAACCTCATTCTCTGGCAGAGGCTGAGCAGACAAAGCTGGTTTTATAGGCAAAAAGGGCTGAGGAAAGCAGAAACTGAAGACAAAAAGTGATGGGTTGTTGCAAAGTCGCTTTTCTTGTAAAAATTAAAGCAGGGGGATGTCCTTATCTAGGCTGCTAGAACTGGCCTGTTTGGAAGCTGGGCTCTTCCTTCTCTATTACTATGCTGCTTTCTTGGAGGGGAGATAACAGGAGGTGGAGATGGGGTGGTGCTGGGATGTCGCAGGCCGAGTGCTCCGTCCTGGTTGGGCCCAATTCCGCTTCTGGTGGATGGCACCTGACCCTCTGTCTGCTTATGGGTTCTGCTGGTGGCAGGAGTTTATGTCTGTGTGCTCTCATACCAGTATGTATTTTTAATTTCCCCCTCTTGTATTTTAGTATTTGTTTTTGATACATAATAAATATATCCACTAAAGGGAACTGATACATGTACATACCACATCTTGATCTGTTTTACTTCCCTTCCCCTTCCCTACCTTCCACTTCCCTCCATCCCCTAAATACAAATATATGTTTAGTCTCTGTCCCCGGTTCATAACACTGATCCTGAGAGCTCTTGGTGTTTCCTGCGTGATAAGAGGATTTAGTGGTAGGGGGGTTGTATTTGGTTTTGTTTTGTTTTGTTTTGTTGTAGTAATAGGAATTAAACCCAGGGCCTTCACACTGAACTACATTCTCAGCCCTTTTTGTATTTTTTATTTTGAGACAGGTCCTCACTAAGTTGTTAATTGGCCCAGGCTCAGCTCAAACTAACTTACTTTCTTTCTTTCTATTTTTTTTACAGTTAGACATGTTTAATAGAAATATTAAAATAATCACTACATTTCCTCATTGCCATGAAAGAGTACGCCTTTGTAATCAAAGTGGTTTTTACATGCAAAAGGTATTTTTGTTATATTCATAAATACAGACTATATTTCAAAATAAGTTTATATAGACTTCAAAAGGAGTAGGCTCAAAGAAAAAGTGAAATTTAAATATCATTGGAGTTATAGCATATGCTTCTGGCACACTCATATTCACAGTTTATAAAGTAAAAAAACTAGGCTTTAAAAATTGACTCTGAAATAGATGCGTCTTCATACATTCTCACCTTAAACCTTTGGTCTTCCTGCCTCAGCCTCCCAGACTGCTGGGATTACAGGGGTGCACCACCACACCCAGTCAAAAGTTATTTTTTGAGCATTTATTATATGCTAGATACTGTTTCAGGCACTGAAGATGTAGCAGTGAATCAATCATTAGACAGACTTCGGTTTCATTAAGTTACAGTGGGAGACGGACAATACTAAACCCATGATTTAATATTCATAATCTAGCTTGGCATGGTGATGCCTGCCCCAGTCTTCCCACCCTTCTTCATCCCTTGCCCTGCTTAACTCCATTGATCTTAAAAAGAAATTTTTTTTTTCCTGTACCAGGGATTGAACTCAGGACCTTGTGCTTGCCAGGCAAGTGTGATGCCACTGAGCTACATCCCCGGCCCCCAAAATATTGTTTTTTGAGACAGGGTCTCACTCTGTAGTGCAGGCTGACCTTGAACTCATGGAGATCCTCCTGCCTCAGCCTGCCAAGTGCTGGGATTACAGGCGTGTGTAACTATACCCAGTCAATTCCTCTCCTTTATTAGCCTACCTCCCCCCAAATTCCTTTGCCCTATAACAGTTTGGGAATTTATTATTATTTTTTTTTTCTGGTTTGGGAATTTAATCTCACATGTCTTCTATTCTTGGCCGATACTGAGTCTCTCGCTACTTCTATCAGTGCTCGGCTTTGTTATGGGTTTATTGGTTCCACAATTCTCAGAGGGAACAGGGCGCAGCTGGGAGTCAGGAATTGGTAAAAGGAGCAAAAGAGAAAGATGTAAGTGTCGGGGTTGCAGTGTCCAGATGAAGTCAGAAAAGAACTTTGAATTCTGTTGGTGAGAGGAGAAGGTAGGAGGGTTTGAGAAGAGAAATAATCTGCCAGAGTTAGGCTGAAATCCCCTCTGTCGGAGTAGCGGCAGGAGACAAGTTTGGGGGTGCGGGGACGGCAGGGTAGGCCAGCACCACAGTCCAGGGGGAATCACAGCGGGTCTGGGACAGAGGAGGTAGAGGGGAGGAGGGGAGGACCCTGGTGTGGTCTGAGCGTGGAGTGCAAGTGCACTTGGTCCTATCCCCATTCCTGGCAGACGCTGACTTTCTGGGAATCTGGGAAATGCTAAGTGCCTCTCTGTGTGCTAATGGAAGTCCCTGATATGGCCCCTGGGTGGGCCCAGGGTGGGCTGGACACAGGGAAGACCAGGGCAGGACTAGGGGGAGGGCTGAAGGTCAACTGATCTCCTCGTCAGGAGTGTAATCAGAGACGCCTGGGCAACGAAGCTTCTGCAGAAACACAAGAGCCAGTGTGGTGGCCCATGCCTGTCATCTCAGATACTTGGGCGGCTGAGGCAGGAGAGTTGCCCACTCTGGGCAATTTAGCAAGTCCATGTGTAATAAAATTTTAAAAGGGCTGGGGATGCCCCTGGGTTCAGGCCCCAACAAAACAAAACCAAAACCAGGAACTCAAAAGGACTGGCTTGTTGAACTTTCAGGTAGCTGACCATAGAGAAGGCTCAAGGGCTCTGCCTCAGCCCCAGACCTTGCCCTACAAATCTTTACCGCTGTACCCTTTGTGATATCCTTTACAATAAACCAGCAAATGTGCCTCCCTGAGTTCTGTAATCTGTTCCACACATAAATCAGACCCAGCAAGGGGGCTGCAGGAAGCTTCACTCAGAGCAGATTGTCAGAAGCACAGAGAAAACCACTTGGCTGTGACAGGCATCTAAAGTGCAGGTGGGGCTAGGTGTGGTGGTGCACACCTGTAATCAGCACTCAGGAGGCTGAGGCAGGAGCACCACTAGTTTGAGGCCAACCTGGACTACATAGTGAGATCCTGTCTCGAACAAATCAAACCAAAATAAAAATTAAATAAGTAAAATACAGAAAGGGGAGGGGTCCTGAGGACGGAGCCTCAGTTTGGGGGGCTCTGACACTACCTCCAAGAAGGAGTATCGGAACTCAACTGGTTAGATGACACCCAGCCGCTGTGGGGTGTGCTGCTGGGGCACCCCTACACCTTTCGGGGTCACAGAAGTCTCCTTCGCTGATTGTTGTGTGTGACAGCAGAAGAAAAAGGATTTATGTTTTCTACTCTGAGTCACACAGATTTTCTGACAGAAAATTGCTAGGCATTGGGCTTGCATTGCAGAAGAGAGGGGCTGCGCTCGTGCACTGGAGGCCTTGGGGAAGGTGGGTGTGAGGAGGACAGGTGAGGCCCGAGGGCTAGTGACTAGAGAGTCAATCTTGGCTCTGGCCAAGGACAGTCCAGTAGGAGCCCAGATGGCTGTGCAGCAGGGAGGGCCCTGGCTCAGCCCTGTGGGCCTCTGGGGATGACAGGGTTGTGATGTAGGAAGCCAGCTTCCACCTGGTGCTGGGTCTGTGGCCTGTCCTAAACCTGTTGAGGGGCTGGTCCATCCACAGCCTCTTCTGGCCAGAGATAGAGGGGAAAACGAGCATCCCTTCGGGTAGGCAGCCCTGCCCTGAGCTTGTGTGAGGAAGCTGACAGCTAGTGGCAGGGGCCAGGGGGCAGGTGGAAGGGAGAGAAGGATGTGACATGTGAGCCAACAGAAGTGGTGTTTTGTTTCAGTACTAGGGATTGAACCCAGGGCCTTCACACCGAGCTACATCCCCAACCCTTTTCCTTTTAATTTTGAGACAGGGTTTTGATAAGTCATAAGTTGTCCAGTGTGGGCTCAAACTTGTGATCTTCCTGCCTCAGGCTCCCAGAGTGCTGGGATTACAGATGTGTGCCTATGTTTTGATGCAGGTCTGTGGACGTGTGGCTTCAGCATCAAGGAAGAAAAACCAGAGGAGGAGGAGGAGATGGGGGAGGAGAACATGGAGAAGGAGAAGGAGGTATAGGAGGAAGGAAGTAGAAAAGCAGGAGATGGAGGAGAAGGAAGTAGAGGAGGAGGTGGAGGAGAAAAAGGTAGAGAAGAAGAAACAGGAGTTGGAGGAGAAGGAGGTTGAGGAGGAAGTAGAGGAGGAGGAAGAAAAGGTGGAGGAGGAAGTGGAGAAAGAAGAGGTAGAGGAGGAGATGAAGGAGGTGGAGGAAGAGGAGGAGGAGGTGGGGGAGAAGGAATTGGGGGAGGAAGAAGTGGAGAAGGAGGAGGAGGTAGAGGAGGAGGAAGTAGAAAAGCAGGAGATGGAGGAGGAGGAAGTAGAGGAGGAGGTGGAGGAGGAGGTGGAGGAGGAGGAGGTGGAGGAAGAAGATGTAAGGGAGAAGGAATTGGAAGAGGAGGTGGAAGAGAAGGAGGTAGAGGAGGAGATGGAGGAGGAGGAAGTAGAGGAGGAGATAGAGGAGGAGGTGGAGGAGAAAGAGGTAGAGAAGGAGAAATAGGAGCTGGAGGAGGAGGAGGTTGAGGAGGAAGTAGAGAAGGCAGTAGAGGTGGAGAAATGGGAGTCGGAGGAGGAGGAGGAAGAGTGGGAGGAGAAAGTGGAGAAGGAGAAGGAGGTGGAGGGGGACCAGGGTTGCTGCACCCCAAGCCTGAAGATGGCCTTTCACCTGGCCCCTGCTCCCTTTCTACTCCATAGAGTAGAGATCCTGGATGGCACAGCCCCAGGAGACAGTTACATTGTGTATCCTTGTTCCTTTTTTGGTGTGCCCCAGCCACGAGACAATCATGTTCAGCCTAGGCCATGTGGGCCACCTGGCACTAGTTACCCCACCTTCCTACACTATAAATAAAGAGTGCACTGGACGCCAGGTGGCCATTAGCTCATGATGGTATGGTCCCACCTGGTCCCAGCTATCAAGAATAATCTTAGGGGCTGAGGATTTAACTCAGTGGTTCCGCTGCCTGCCTTGCAAGCTCAAGGACCTGAGTTTGATCCCTGGTACCAAAAAAAAAAAAG
The DNA here is from genome assembly GCF_000247695.1 of Heterocephalus glaber. Next base: position 5,803,980 of record NW_004624780.1, read on the forward strand.
AATAATCTTGGTCTCTTTGTTGTCTTTTCTTCATCTCCCACCGCTCTCCCTGGCTTCAGACCCTGTGCAGTGTGGGTCGAAGCACAGGGCCACCCTAGCTGAGGCACTGGGCCTGCTGGGTGTCTTATGCTGGTGTCTGGAGACCCTCTGCTGCCCCATATGTGACTATTCCCCCTCAGACAACACCAGGCTCAGTGGTATGTTGTATATGTGTGTGTCATTATTGGGGCAGCCCCTTTCTCCTTTGGTCTGGCCACCTTCCTCTCTTTGTTAGGAGGTGAAGTTGCTGGGCAGGGTCCCTGTCTCTCCCGACACCCACTGCCCATACTACCTGCAGCCTTGTGCTTAGTGATCAATGTGGGCAGGTTTGATGCTCGGCCTTGCCCTGGGATCAGGATTCCCTCACCTCACACAAGGGCCCTGACCAGCATAGAAGAAAACCAAGAACTAGGCTGCAGCTCAGTGGCAGAGCACTGCCCAGTAGTATGGACGAGACCCTGGGTTCCATCCCCAGCATCTCCAAAACAAAAGAGGCTGGGGAAGGAGGAATGAGCGCTCCTCCCAGGTGTGTGTGTGTGTATGTATGTGTCAGGGACCCTGAGGTTGAGGCAACCTCAAAAATCTGTTTGGGGCTAAGTCTGCTTCTAGCTCTCATTACTATTTAAAGAGATTATTTCGTATTAAAGTAATGCATGCGTTTGGTTAAAAACGAGCAGTTTAGAAGAGCTCATGATTGAAAGTAGTGACACCCACCCCACCCTGCTCCCCAGGGCCACAGTCCAGCAGCCCCTGAAGGGAGAGGCTTCATGCCCTGGGATCCTCACGGCTTTCAGGTGCTCCCCACCGGGCTGTGCTCTCAGAGCTAGGGCCCTGCATAGATTCCACACTGGCTTCTGGGCTCACTGCAGCCCCTTCCCTCCTGAACACTGCAAACAGTGTTGCCCCAACTGGGGGGACCTCAGGAAAGTGCCCCATGAACACCGGGCCAGCCAGCCTCTGTTCATCCTTCCACAGCAGCCTAGCAGCTCAGGTGTTTGGAGCCCATCTGTGTGGAGCCCTGGGGGCGTGGGGCTGGCCCTCCTGCCTCCTTGTCCCCTCCTTCTCTCTGGGCTTTGCTGTTGCCTTTCTTGGCAGTCCTTTCTGGCTCTCCCTGGCCTCAGAGCCCTGGATCTTCCCCGGGGAGGCAGAGGCCTGGCAGACGGAGGTGGTGGCTGTTTTCTGAGTCCTGGGGGTGAGGGAGTTTGGGTGTACTGCTGGAGTCCAGAGGTCCAGGGTAAGGGAGTCAGAGTAGTTAGTTTTGGTTTTACTTCGGGCTGATTTTGCTGTTTTGATGCTGCAGTTTCAGAATTTTTTTTAATGCTGGGTGGGGTTGGAACCCAGGTCCTTGTCCCTCCAGGCAAGGGCTGTACCCCGTGCCTCACCCCAGCCCTATGCCTAGTGGTCCAAAGTGAAGGGAAACCGAAAAAGGGCTTGTCTCCCATGTTTGGGCAGCAGGTATGGGAAGTGGAGCCTCCCAGCTCCCTGCCTCCAGTCTGCTTCGTCAGCTGTCTTCAGGGAGCAGCTGAGGGAGCCTGTCCTGGGGACTCCGGGCTTCAGCCTGGCTTCCTCCTCAGCCAGTTTCAGGTTTCACTGGTGAAGGTGGTGGCAGTTTTCCTGCCTCCTTATCTGCTCTGTGCATCATGGCTCTGCCATCTCTGCAAGGAGATTCCCCCAGAGGAGCCCAAGTGCTGGGGGGCAGGACCCTGCTTCTACCCTGGGTACCTCTCTGTGTGCATGGTCACGGCCACAAGTGCCACTCTTAACATTGCCTTCCTTAGAGCCGAGGGACCTGCACGCTCAGTGTGGCCTGAGGTAACCTGGCTTCTGAGGAACAGGAACAGATTTGACATTCACAGCCAGACAGCCGAGTACCGGTCTGGGAGCAACCAATGTGGCTTGTGTGTGCACATTTGTGTATACATGAATGTGTGTTTATGTCTGTGTATGTTTGGGTCTATAGATGTGTATGTGTGGCTGTATATGTGTGTGTGTATGTGTGTGGCTGCATGTGTGCACTTGTGGCTGTGTATGTGTGCACGAGTGTGGAGTGTGAATGTGCAGCAGTTTCCTACCCCAGCGTGGGCTATCTTTCCTCTTCTGTGACTCCCTTCCTCAAAGAATGTTCTTAAACTTGCTGCACCATCCTTTAGATGACTGGGTTCCTTGAAGCATACACAGTGAGAGCCCTGTTCCCCGTCCCCGCCACTGCTCAGAGTGCCAAGTGCCACCCTGGCTGCCAAGTGGACCTGGGCCTCACAGGTGAGCATGCTGGCGACCCACACACCACTGGCAGCTGAGCCTGTGCCCTGTGACAAGGAGGCAGGCACAGAGATGCCCGTGATGACCCACACCCTGAGACCAAGAGGGGCTCTCCTGTCACTTACTGCTTCCTAGTCTCAATCCAGAACAGGAGGGGAGCGGGACACAGGCATAGCCCCTTCCCTGAGGACAGCTCATCTCTGATGGCCCTGGGGTCCCAGCAGCACTCCCAGCAGCCTTAGGGGCTGGCCCAGCCTTGAGTCCTCCCACAGGGTTCTTCTGTCTCCAGGGGCTGGTGGAGAGGGGATGAGGGGGTGGGAGGGAAGGCAGACAGGCAGGAGGTGCAGAAGACAAAGGAGAGAAGTGGTTGGGGGCACTTTCCCTCTGGAGACTAGCAGGAGGCTGGAGGCCATCCCAGCCAAGGGCCAGGGGGAGCTGGTGTCCCTCCCCTGGGCCTGCCACAGCTGGGGAGCACTGGCTGCTGGCGGAGGCCGCCTCTCCAGTCTCTGGCTTTATCTATGAACACATTGAAGCCATCAGGGCCCGGCTGCCTGCAGCCTTTCACGGAGCAGACCTGCCCTCCTGGCTCCTCTCTTGCTCGGGCAGGGAAGGGCAGCCCCCCCTGCTTAGTCGCCCGCTTGCTCACCTTCGTCCTCCATTTCCATCCCCTTCCACTCCACCCCTCTCTCTACCCTCATCCTCTAAGGGGAATTTGTGTCCATGCTGCCAAAACAGAATTTGGGAGGGGGCCCAGAGACTGAGCTGCTCCATCAAAGCAGGGAGCACTCTTCAGTGCCTCATGTTCTGGGGAAGCCAAATCAAAGGCAAACCCTGAATTCCTCTTGCTCACGGCCAATAAAAACCTTGCTTCAGAGCCGGCTTCCTTTGCTGAAATCAGATATCCTAGTAATAAACAAGTCCGAGAGGCAGGGGCAAGCTCTAGCTTCTTTCTGCTGATTAGTTTTTCTTCCTTTAAAAAAACAGTCTCTCCTAGAACAGGATGCCTGTCCCAGAAACTTGAGCATGGAGCTGCTGCCCTAGCCTGCCCTGCCCCAACCCCCAGCCCTGCAGAACCTTGCCCTAGCCTCCTTTGGTGGGGTGCTTCACTCCCAAATGCTGGACTGCTTAGCTCAAAGGTGATCAGAAGGGCTGGGAGAGGCCTCTGCTGCTGGGAAGCTGTGTCCCTGACAGGGACGGTTGCCTTTGGCTGCGGCTGGCTGGCAGAAATGGGAAATTGGGCTTATGACAAGGGTGCGGATCCAGCACAGTGGGTTTTAGTGTTTACTTTTGGCAGTGCTAAAGATGGAACCCAGAGCCTTATTGTGCATGCTAGGCAGGTGCTTCATCACTGAGCTGTACCCCAGCCGCCATGAGTTTTAGTGTTGAGTTCTCAGATGGAAAAGCCAGACAAGGCACATGCTGAGACAGCCGATCTGGCATTTTGCTTCTTGGAGCTCCCTTGCCCTTACATGCCACCTGTCCCGGGGGACCCGTTCTGGTCCTGGTCCAGGCCTGCTTCGAGGTGTGCCCTCCCCTGACATATGCACATCTCCCCTCCTCCCCCCACAAATTGGTTTTTAAGTGACTTTGCTGTCAGAAGAGCTAGTCTGTTTGTTTTTCCTCTGATACTATCTCTCCAGGGAGTTTCTGGTCAGGAGAATTATGTTGAGGCTGCAGATTGTGAGAGAATTTCGCCTAATGGGGAACAGACGGACAAGACACCTTTCATGTCCAGCCAAGTTTCTTTTCCCTCCTCTTTCTCTCTCCCAACTTCTCATCTTCCCTTCTTGGCTTCAAAGTTGTCCTAGGGTTGTGCTTGTTTCTTCGGGACATCTGCTGAATAAGGTCACACATTGATTGTATTTTGGAGATTGGCAGGCTGGTCAAGTTCTGCTCTGAACCAGAGAGTAACACCACTCCTCAGAGGCTGGGTGGGGACAGACACCAGCATGCAGCTGGCATGGGGTGTTCCAACCTGTGAGCGTGACCAAGGCCATCTGAGAAGCACTCCACTGCCCAAAGAGTGGCATCTGCTTCCTGGGCATTGCAAAGCTCACAAGTCTGAGCTCATAAAATTTATTTTAAATACAAGAAAGATGTCAGAAATCCCCCTTTCCCTCCCCACCACATGCCATTTCAGCTGATACATGCCAGACTTTTTCTTTTTTTCCAGTAGTGAGGATTGACCCCAGGGTGGGGGAGCTCTACTACTGTTACACCTCCAGCCCTCCTTCCCCTTTTTAGACAGGGGCTCTCTATATAGCTCAGGCTAGCATCAAACTGGTGATCCTCCTACCTCAGCCTTCTGAGTAGCTGGGATTACAGTCATGTGCCACCATGCTGTAAATTTTGAGACAGCATTTGAGACAAGGTCTTGCTAAATTGCCCTGCTGCCTCAAACTTGTGGGGCCTTGTTATAGGAGGGGAACTTTAATTTAAGGACCTTTTAAATGGCCGTTCAATCACACACAGCCCAAGTATACACTTGTTGATACAAATTGGGTGGAAAAGTAAGCCCTCGTCTTGTTTTGCCTCGGGGGTATAGCTCAGTGACAGAGAGTACCATCTCCAGAATCACCAAAAAACAAAGTCCTTTTCCTCACCTATGTACCCCTAAAGGAGGGCGGATTAGTAGACTGTTTCAGAGGACAGTGGCTTGGATTCCTCTGGCCTTAGTCAGGAGGCTGAGGTAATAGCATCCAGCTGACTTCAGGGTAAAGACAGGCCGGGCTCCCAGAGCCAGCCCTTCCCATCCAACAGCACCCCAGAGGCACCACACCCTCACTGCAGTCCTTCAGAAACTGTCCTCCCCCCTCCTCCGAAGCTTTGGTAGGAAGCAAGGGTTACTTGGTGCCCAAGGACTCTTGGGTTTCCAGAATGTCCCAGTCCACCTCATTCCTGTGCCTGGCCTTGGGCAGCAGCAGAATGCTCGCTGGTCCAGCCCAGGCAGGGCCAGTGGGACAGCTTGGATCTGGAGGGGGCGTGTGTGCTAGGGATGTGGGAGGGCGGAAGAGAGGCTAATCCCACTGATGACTTCGTTTAATTCTCTCCTTCCTTCTCACGCCCACTGCTTGTGGCTTCATAGTTTGTCCTGTGTTAAGATGTGTCAATTCTCAACTATTACAATCGACTACAAACCCTTCTTTTACAGTAATGTGGCTCTCTGAAGTTAAAGCTGCTCACCTAAGAAGGTTTAGCAGAGTTGGGCTGGGCTGTGGCTTGGCAGTGGAGCACTTGCCCAGTATGTGTGAGGCCCTGGGCTCCACCCCCAGCACAGCAGGAGGCAGTACATATCAGTTCAGTGACCAATCTGTGGACTGGAAGTCAGTCCTAAGTTTATTTCTTTTTTTTTTTTTCTTTTCTTTCTTTTTTGGTACTGGGGATCGAACTCTGATCCTTGCACTTGCAAGGCAGGCAGCGGAACCACTGAGCTAAATCCCCGGCCTCCAAGTTTATTTCTTGCCTTGCTTCCAACTTGCTCTGACTTCACTAAGGGTCCCAGTGCCCTGGCCACAAAGGCATATGCCCAAATATCCTAAAATTCTTGACCAGCTGTCATGAGATTAAAATGCAAGAATACAGGGGTGAGTGCTTATAGGTCTCTAAGACCTATGAGAACAAACTTGTGAATGTTAAAAAAGGGGCAGGATATGATTTGAGACAGAGGTTGCTTTAAGAACCCTGGTACAGGGCCGGAGATTTAGCTCAGTGGTTCTGCTGCCTGCCTCGAAAGCTCCGAGTTCGATCCCTGGTACCAAAACAAAAAACAAAACAAAAAAACCCCATGGTACACCTGGGGCTGTGGCTGAGTGGGGTAGTGCCTACTGAGCAGTGCATGACCTGGGTTCAATCCCCAGCACCATGAACAAACGAAAGAGAAGGAAAGTGATAGAATCTATGAAGGACTTTCCAAGAGACCAAGGCCTCGATGGACTGTTGGGGGGTGGGGGCTGCTGGCCCCTGAAACCTAGGCTGGTTTCAGGGCAGATGAATGACACTATTAGGAAAAGATGATTGGCCAGCTGGGTGGGGCTCACCCAGAACATCCTGCTGTTGAAACTCAGGAAACTTGCCTGGGGTGCTGTCACTGCTGTTTAAAAACAGAGTAACCCACTGGCTGTTTCTTGTGAGGTGTGACATGACAATGTCACAGGCCAGGCGTGAGGCTGAGGCAGGAGTATCACAAGCTCGAGTTCAGCCTGGGCAACTTAGTGAGACTCTGTCTCAAAATTAAAACAAAACAAAACACAACAAAAAAACCAGAAAAAGAATGTCCCAACCTGGCTGAGTTTTCCCTCTACAGGATCCTGTTCTATGTGGACATGGTGGGGAAACCCTTTTTCCCTCCCTTATCTAGGTTTGATTCAGCTCCCTGGCTGGGCTTCCGTTTTTAATCTTCAGGCACAAGCCAGAGATATATCTTACAGCGCAGATGATCTCACTTCCCTGAGGGGTTCCACAGTTCCCTTCAGGACCCTTAGCCAAGGAAACCAGGCAGCTGAGAGGACCTTGTGACTGTCAACCAGCGCGTCACTTGGGAAACTTCTTCCAGCCTGGAAAGAGGGAGCAAAACTACCTGACCAGAAGCTCCTTCCAGGGTGAAGTGCCCACCGCAGGCCCCGCACCTGCCCCTCAGGTGAGCCGATGTTGCCACCTAGAGGCGACTCTAGAGTTCCCTGCACCAAGACAGCCTCTTCATTTTGGTTAATTCCTGAAACATAAAGATTTTGTTTGCTTGTCCTAGAAGTTCAGAATCCTTTTCCATCCATGGTGTGGCCTGGACTACATGTGTGACCCAAGGGAAGCTCTGCTCCAAAGCTGGGCTGGAGGACGCCAGGGACAGGAGGAAAACTACCTGGTGTTGGTTCTGATGCCACCCCCATATTTATTCACTACATCAGACCATAGAAAATAAATCCTTTAATTGCTTTGTAATTGGCACAGATGGTATAATTCAAATTCATATTTCTAACAGACTCTGAACTATCACACTATAGCTTTGAAATGGGAATCACAATGGTGTTAAATTTTACAAAATTACATTCAGCAGCAGCATCATGTTCTCAGTTATTTCATAATATTAAAGACTACTCGAATAAGAGAAAAAGCTATCTAGAAAACAACCACCCACACTGAAGCTGTCAGGACTCAGAGGATTGTGCATTCTTTTTTTTTTTTTTTGGTGGGGGGTACCGGGGATCGAACTCGGGTCCTTGTGCTTGTGAGGCAGGCAGCAGAACCACTGAGCTAAATCCCTGGCCCCAGTGCTTTCTGACTTTTGAAGATCTTGCTACTGTATTAATGAACAATCAAGAAGAGCTGTCAAACGGTGGCTTATAAAGACAGTGTGGAGGCCAAGTGAGCCTGTGAAATGCTCCTCAGAGAGAACGATGAATCAAGGCCTTGCTGAAGCCAAATGCCTGCATGGGCTCTGCAGGCTTTTATTTCCAGGAGGGATGAGATTTCACTGGTCTTTGCTAAAAAATCACCAGAAAGGGGATTATAGTGGATAAGACATCACAAAGTTAAATTCCCATTGCTGTGGGGTCCCCAGGGAAAAGCTCAAAGTTCCATCTCTTGAGGATGGAAGAAAGGCTTAAGTCCTATTTACAAATAGTTACCCCTAAAATCTCAGGGTCACAGTGGTCAATGACACTAACTGTCCCTAATAACAATTTGTGTGTGGAGCTGTAACTGGAGTCATGGCTGGATGTTACTGACTGCCACTCCACAGCAGGTAACATGTTCCATGTGCACTGTGGGACAGAATCACCTTGCTTTGGAGCAGCAAAGGTGACTATCGGGGAATGGGGAATTTCCTACTAAAGTGGGATGAGAAATGGGAATCCCTCTGACTTCCAGGATCATAGGCACCAGTAATCCACACTTCAACCTGGAAAAGGCATCCATGAGCTGGTTAGTGCTCCTGGGCAGAATTCCATATGGAACTTGATTCCTGCCTACTGATTTGGCATTTGTTTCTACAGAAGAGTCAATTCTCAAACTTGATCCAAAGCCACTGTTTGAACCAGGCTTCCTATGTCAGAGACTAAGCACAGGTGGCTTCAGACAATACCCGGGACTGTCCATGCTCTCTGTTCAGGCCCCAGGAGTGCTCGGCTGGGTGGAAAGGTGGGGACTATTACAACGAACACTTTGTTGGTGCAAAGCTGGTTGTCTTGGCTGTCCTCACTCAGTGCTCCTGTGTTGCCCCCACTGGGGCCTTCAATTCTGTTGTGGTGTCATTCAGAATGGGTTTCTTGGAGTAATCCCGCTCTCCAAAGATGGTGGTCCCTACCCGGATGTTTGTTGATCCAACTTCAATCTGCAGGTAAGAGAAGAAAGTATCACAAACCGAGTTTATTTTTATTTTTTATTTTTCAAGGATGGAGTCTAACACTGTGAGATGCAGTCAGTGGGCTCTCTGGCAGTGTCTACAAAGAGCAATGCAAACAAACCTGAAGATGGCTGTGGGGCAGTGGTTTCCTTGGGGAGGGACCACTCTCGAGGGAGCATTCAGGAAACAAGCAGTACTTCCTTGGTTTCTATGGTGGCTTGGAAGTTTGAGAATTCCACAGATGGGGTTGGGGGGACAATAATGACAATGGGACAGGACATGGTATTGGGGGGGACCAAGGATGGTGGCTGTCAGAGGTGTGTGGGACATAGCTACACAGGGAGAGCTATCTCATGGCCCACATACCTTCCTAGCTTGCCACGGTCAGGCAGAGGATGAAAGCGCCTTGTGATTATTTGAGTACAGCATCTAACTCCATTTTACTTATAAACACAAAGGATTTTTACACTGTCTTAGTAGATAACTTCTCTAGGAATGAAACTCGATACTTTGATTTTTGAATTAAGTGTGGTCACCCACACCTATAATATCTGCACTCTGGGAGGCTGAGGCAGGAAGATCACAATTTTGAGGCCAGCTTGGGCACTTCGCAAGACCCTGCCTCAAAAACAAAACAGGAAAAAAAAAAAAAAAAAGAAAAAGAAAAAGAAAAAGGGCTGGGGATGTAGCTCAGTGTGAAGGCTCTGAGCTCAACACCAAAAAAAAAAAAAAAAAAGAAGCCAGGTTGGACTACAGTGAAACCCTGACTCAAGAAACAAAAAAATTAAATATACTTTGATTTTGGAACTTTATCAAATTATATCCTGTTGTAGGAAGTCAGGTATAGGAGTGGGTAATAAGCCCTGCTGTCTGTGTACACAGAGCTGTGGCATTCACAGTGAATCCACAGGTAGGATTTTGTCACATCTGTGCCCTGGCATTTATGTAACCAAATGCCTTTGTGAAGTACAGCTCGATTTCTTGTTCTTTTTCTTTGGTACGGGGGATCGAACTCAGGACCTTGTGCTTGCAAGGCAGGCGTGATGCCCCTGAGCTAAATCCCTGGCCCTTATAAAGGTGCAGATTTTTTTTTTTGTACCAGGGATCAAACTCGGGACCTTGCACTTGCAAGGCAGGCTCTTGTTCTTTTTCTTTAGTGTTAGGGGTCTGAACCCAGGGCCTAGCATATGCTTGGGGGTGTGCTTTGCTACTGAGCCACACCCACAGCCAATAGTTCATTTTTAAATTTTCCTTTAAACGACCCTTAGGAATTACACTAAGTTTTTAAAAATTAGGTGTCAAGATATAATTTCTATAAATTGTACTTCAAAAAAGAAGGAGCATGAGAAGGGGAGAAATGTCGGGACAGAGAAGCACTGTGACTGGATCCCCTGTTGTTCTGATGAGTGTTTTCAAAGGTTTCTTCACCAAAAACCTATTCCTACCAGCTGTGGTGATGTACACCTGTCCCAGCTACTTTTTATTTTTTTGGAGACAGGGTCTCAATAAGTAGTCCAGGCTGGCCTTAAACAAGAGACCCTCCTGATTCAGCCTCCCTAGTGCTGGGATTACAGGTGTGTGCCTCCACACTTGGCTAATTCCACTACTCAGGAGGGTGGGGTGGGATGATCATGAGTTTGAGGCCAGCATGAGCAACTCAGCGAGACCCCCATCTCTGACAAAATGAAGGAATCCCCCCAAAAAGCCTGTTCCTGCTTCAGCCTTTTGGATCCTTCCCTCGGGGAGGGACACTCACTGCGTGCTGGAAGTCCGAGGACATGCCCATGCTCAGCTCCACCTGCCCGGCAGGGACCTGCAGCTTTTCACACAGCTCCTCCCGCAGCGACCACAGCATCTGACAGGAACACGGGATGACAACACCTGTTTCATTCCTGCCTTCTCATGTGTCCGGAAGTGGTCAGATCTGCCCACCTTGGATTCGGAGTTCACGTTCCTCATGATCTACAGGGATGTTGAGGTTTCCAGAGGGCACTGCAAGGGTTTTCAGCGAAGTCCCCAACTCCCAAGAAAACTATCAGGACTTGGCTACGGCCCAGTGGTGGAGCGCTTGCCTACCATGCACGTGGCCCTGGGCTCAAGCCACAGTACCAGAAATGAAGCAAAAAACAACACAACAACAAAAAGAAAGCTCGGTCATTAGAGGGAGAAAGAGCTTGTTTTTCCAAAATACTCTTTTAGCCAAATTCAAACTGAGCTGAGAAAGATCCATGGGGGTTTGGGTACCCACTCTTCCCCTTTGCTTTTGAGAAGAGGTCAGAAGCGGGTCTACCGCTGGACAGGTAGCATCTGGGATGTCTCTGAAGTTAGTGCAGCGGCAGCCCTGCAACAGCTTCGGCTGCAGTGCTGCTCATTTTCTCCTGTGGTGCTGGCGATGGAAGCCACGGAGGGTCTTGCCCACACCAAGGACACCGCTGCCTCTCAGGTTCCATGACTCTTCTTTGGCCATGAACAATCCCCCACACCCCTAGCTGTTGTACCTGGAAGTCTGGATTCGGTCCCTGACTGAGATCATGGCCAAAGCGTCCTATGGTCATCAGCCCCACGAACTCCAGGCTGGGGCACTTGGCATTCAGGTGTTCCACCAGGGCTATCATTTCTGAGGGTGGAAGGCCATGTTTACCTTTGTAAAAGAAACAGAGATGGGTATGTCAAAATGTCCTCAATGGCTACAAGAGGGGTCTGTTCCACCTCTTCCTGTAACAGTGGAGGTGACTCTCTCAGATGAAGACCTTGTGAAGTGACAGCCTCATGTCTTAAGGATTAACTTTCTATCTGAGGTCTTCTTTGGAAGCATGCCTTCTGATCAGGTTCTAAATTTGTTTCAGCAACAGGAAAGCTGAAGAATATATCCTCTCAGATAGATTGATTGATTGATTTTGCAGTGCTGGGGAATGAATCCAGGGCTTCAGGCATGCTAGGCAAGCACTCTACCACTGAGCCCTAGCCCCACCTTCTCTATCTCAGGATTTATTTTTCTTTATTTTTTTTTAAGACAGGATCTCAATGCGTAGTTCAGGTGGCCTTGGACTATGTAGTCCAGGCTGGCCTTGAACTAGTGGCAATCCTCCTGGCTCAGCCTCCTGAGTGCTGCGATCACAGGTGTGCGCCACCATGCCTAGATTTTGTTGTTGTTGTTGCTGTTTATTTGAGACAGTGTCTTGCTCTGTAATTTAGGCTGGCCTTGAACTCTCGGCAATCCTCCTGCCTCAGCTTCTGAAGTGCTGCAATTACAGGCATGAATATCTTAGGATTTTAGCTGAGAAGACTTGGAGGAGAGGGAAAAGAAAAACCCTTACATCTCTTGGGACCCCAAGGAAGATTCACATTATCAGAATCCCAGATGAATCCAAGAACTATTTTTCTAAACCTGTTTAATTTCACAATTTTATTAATTTATTAATAAAATTGCAAAAAATTGAAGTAGATATTAAATAAATACTTCTGACTACATATTCACAAAGTTTAACTGAACTTGTTAGCAACTGGGGGAGGAATCCACAATGAATGATCATTTGTTATGCAATTATATGAAGCATGGATCGGGTCTGCCCCTATTTATCAAATGGAGGTGCCAGGAGTACTCACTTCAATCTTTGATTAGGGCAAATTGTATCTAGTTATCAAGAAATGATGTAATACAGATGATCCTGAGTCAGTTTCAGATTTGTCTACACTGACGATGTAATGAGCTATAGGCAAGGTGCACATACACAGAGCACACTTAGAGTAACTGGTGTCAGGCACATGTGCCACATCCTAAGAGCTTTTCATTTCACACAATAACTCTATGACAGTGGTGGCAAACCTAAGCCACACATGCCACAGTGGGCTGTTTGTGTCACTGAAAACTCTAAAGGATTTGCTATCACTGCTCTATGAGGTTAAGTACTTTTACTAGCACCATCCTAAAGATGGGGAAACTGAGGCCCAGGGAGGCTAAGTAACCTTTCTGGGGTCATACAGCTATGAATACAGACCTGGGTTTTGAACCCGGTAGCCCGCTTCCAGGGCCTATCTGGAAAACAGATGCCTGTATGCCTATGCTGTGCTCCTTCATGTTAAGATTTGGTGAATACTGGTGCTTGGATGGTTGTCAGCAAATACCTGATCTTTATAAATTTCTTTTTTTTATTACATACTAGGCAAGTGCTCTACCACTGAGCTATACTCCCAACTCAAACATTTATTCTCGACAAAATGCTATCAAATGAGCTGTGCAGGGCTCTGTTCCCAGCTTTGCCTGAACTGCCACACTCAATCCTTGCCACCCACTCTGAAGTGGGTGCTAGTGTGATGCCACTACCAAGCCAAGATAGTGAGATGGAGAGATATTTAACAAGCTGGAAGTGACACAGCATGGCCTGTCCCATTTCAAAGGCTGGGCTCCTTTCCACGTTACCCTGCTACCCCAAGCCTCATACGCAGTCTCTGCCTAGGGCCCTCAGTGGTCTTTCTTCTGTTCTCTCCCACTGTAACACTAACAGTTTAAGACCTGAGATGTACGTACATGTGACTCTACAATCCCTTTCAGGAGTGATGGTGACCTCTGGAGGTTTTCAGGAGATCAAAGTCACAATCCTTTCTTGATTCCTCTTCTTTTCCCCAATATTTAGATATAACACCAGGATACATTAACTAAGACATAGCACCATGATGTATTACAGACTTGCATGTGGACTGGCTTGTGTGTTCATGCACCTCTAGACCATCCACAGATAGCTGACGTAAACCCTGTGGCTTCTAAGCACAGCCTCACCTAGGAGATGTTTCCCCTCACCATTTTCCCTGAGCGCAGCCACCCAAAGGGAAGGAAATCTGCACTCCAGTTCTGGTCACTTACTGTCCTCTCCACTGGTGTTGACCTGGACCATAACCTTCAGCCGTTCAGGAGAACCTTTTTTCTGCCAGGAACTGTTGACTCTTTCTGCTAATTTCACAGAACTTACTGTCTCCAGCACAGAGAGGTTGGGGACAGCTGTAAAGAGAAAGAGGCAAGGTATTATTCTTCATTCGCCTTCCTGCAGCAGATACCATGCAATAAGTCTTCGACCTGATAGAGGGGAAAACATCCCAGGAAAAGAAAAGACAGGTAAATCTTGGTTCTGCTAAGAGGACAAACATGAGTTTTACTGGTATGAGTTCAGACCATAAAGACCATGAGTTCAGTCCCATCCGCAACACAGAGAGGGTAACATGGACACACTCAGGAAGCACAATTGTGTGCAGAGGCTTTGAGAAGCTAGTACTTGGGTCCTGTGTAGCGGGCCTGACCCCAGAACATCTCAGTTCAAGCAGAGAAGAACAGGTCAAGGTGACACTGAAGAACTGGAGACCACAGTGCTACCTGGTGTGATATCGTTGTGGCCTTAAACTCCTGGGATCCGGGTGTTCTCATGTGACAAGGGCATCAGAGTGACCCACACACTGAAACCTAAGTGAGACACTGAAGTCCTCAGGGCCATCTTCTTTTTCAAAGATGCATGTGAGGTGGAGTATCAGCCTTGCCTCAGATGAAGAACAGCGAGGCACCGCCCAGCCAACAGCCCACTTTTACTGAATGCTGACATCTTCCAGTAGGAAGCTTCATGTTCTTTTTCCCTTGTGGTGCTGGGGTGGAACCCTGGGCCTGCACACTAGGCAAGTGCTCTACAAGTGCTCGCTCTCTATATATGTGACCAAGGCTGTAGCCACATATAGGTCATACACACACACACATCCAAACACACACACACACACACACACACACACACACACACACACACCCCCCCCAGGGATTTCAACAACTCAAAACCT
>NW_004624780.1:5818528-5828719 GCF_000247695.1 Heterocephalus glaber
ACACACACACACACACACACACACACACACACACACACACCCCCCCCAGGGCTTTGGTACTGAGATACATCTTTTATTTTTTTAGTGTATGTGTGCCAAAGCAAGCACATCTTGCATTTTTTTTTTTGGTACCAGGGATCAAACTTGGGTCCTTGCGCTTGTGCAGCAGGTGACATCTTCCATTTTTGGGGACAAGGTCTCACCAAGTCACTAAGTTGCCCAGGCTAGGCTTGAATTTGTGGTCCTCCTGTCTCAGCCTCCAAGGGTACTGGGATTACAAGTGTGTGCAGCCGGGCATGGTGGCACATGCCTATAATTTCAGCACTCAGGGCTGAGGCAGGAGGATCGCTGCAAGTTCAAGGCCAGCCTGGGCTACATGGTGAGTTCAAGGCCAGCCTGCACTACATGTGAGAAGAAATGTGTGCTGCCATACTCAGATTCACAGTACTTGATAGTGCTTTGCCACTGAGTTATATCACCATTCCTGTTTTTATTTTATTTTGACACAGTTTCTCTAAATTGTCCAGCCTGGCACTGGAGCCCCGATCCTCCTGCCTCAGCCTTCTGAGTATCTGGGATTACAGATGTATGCCACCACTCTTCTGTTCCTGTGTTAGTGGACATGAGACTGGATTGTTTCCCTTATTTTAGAGCCAGGGTCTTGCTATGTTGCCAGGACTGGTCTCGGACTCTTAAGCTCAGGTGATCCTCCAACCTCAGCCTCTCAAGTGCTGGAACAGCAGGGACATGCCACCACCCCTGGCTTACACTGTTTCCTGTGTTTTGTTTTTAATTACAAAACAAAGCTTAGGCATAGAACTCTGTGCATATAGTATTCTCCCTTCTTTTTTGGTACCGGGGATTGAACTCAGGTCCTTGCACTTGCGCAGCAGGCGGCAAAACCACTGAGCTACATCCCTGGCCTCTCTGTGCATATATGAGTATTTCTATAAAATAAATGAATTCTGGAAATGAAATTACTGCTCAAGCAGGAAATACAATTTAAATTGTGTTAGATATTACCAATCTGCCATCCAGGAGGCCCCACCTACCATTTTAGACTCAGGCTCATGTACTCAAAACAATGGACATTAGTAGTCTTTTCTACTCTTAACAAATCTGATAAGTGAGAAGTAGAGCTTATTATTTTGTGATTAGGGGTGAATACTACTCATTTAATTATTGGCCTTTTGTATTTTTTCCTTCATAAATTGCCTGTTCTTAGTTTGTTTACCTTTTTCTTATAAATAAAGATGTGTTGCTTTTTTTTGCTATACTACTGAGGACCAAGGGTGCTCTACCACTGAACTATGTCCCAGCCCTTTTCATTTGTTGTTGTTGTTGAGACAGGGTCTTGCTAAATTGCCCAGGCTGGCCTTGAACCTGTAACCCTCCTGCCTCAACCTTCCTTGATGCCCAGATTACAGGTGTGTACCATCATGCCTGACTTACTTTTTATGTACTCTAGACATTAACTTCTTTCCCCTTTTTAAAATATTGTTTTTCTGCCGGGGAGTTAGCTCAGTGGTTCTGGCGCCTGCCTCGAAAGTGCAAGGTCCCGAGTTCAATCCCCAGTGCAAAAAAAAAAAACAACAAAGTTTTTCTTCCAGTCTGTGATTTCCTTTTGCTTTGTTCTTTTTCTTTCTTTCTTTCTTTTTTTTTTGGTACTGGGGATCGAACTCGGGACCTTGCGGTTGTGAAGCAGGTGTCAGAACCACTGAGCTAAATCCCCAGCCTCCTTTTGCTTTGATATTCAGAGAACTTTAATTTTTGTGTAATCAAATCTGAGAACTATTTCTCTTACGGTTTCCAGATTTTATGTCTGGCTTAGAAAGGCCTTTCCCTAAGTCTAAGAAAATAAAAATACTTTATTGTAGTATTTTTATAGACTTTATGTTTTTTGTTTTAATTTTCAAGTTAAGACTCTTTAGCTGGATTCATGGAATACCAGTTACAGTTCCCTTGCTTTATTAGCAGGGAATAATTCAAACCAAGCTCTGCTCTGGTCGTGCCAACTAATTTTAAAAGCAAGAGCTGAAAGGATCAAACTGTTCCTAAGATACTACGTTCCAGAACAGAGCTCAAGGATATTTACAAGAATACAAAAAAAGCTAGCATTCAACCAGGTAAAATTCACAACATCTGGCTATCCAAACAAAAATTATCCGGCATGCAAAGTAGCAGTAAAATATGGTGTATAATGAAGAGTTAAATCAACCAATTGAAATTAAGAACTGACAAAGATGAACAAATTAGTAAATACAGATCTTAAAAGTTATAACTGTTTCCTTATGTTAAAAAAATAGAGACACATAAAATAGGAAAAAAAAGACTCAAATTGAACTTCTAGCTCAAAAACTACAATGTATGAGATGACAAATCCAATGATAGGATTAATGGCAAATTATACAGGCCAAACAAAGAATTAGTTAACCTGAAAAAATTATTCAAAATGAAACACAGGAAAAAATTATAGAAAGGAAGAGTATCAGAGAACAGTGGGACCACCTCAAGCAGCTAGTAATTGGAGAAGAGGTTAGAGATATGAAGAAATGAGCAAATGGGAAGAAAAATTTCTAATAATTTTCTTTAAAAAAATCCCACAGATTCAAGAAGTTCAACAAACTCCAAGCATAAGAAATGTGAACAAAATTACACTAAAGCACATCATAATTAAATTGCTCAAAACCAGTGATAATGAGAAAATCTTAAATCTAGCCACAGGAGAAAACATGTTATATAGAGAGGAACAAAGGTAACTATGACATCAGAGTCCTCACTGTATTTTCTTTTTTTTTGGTACCCAGGATCGAACTCAGGACCTTTCGTTTGTGAGGCAGGCGGTGGAGCCACTGAGCTAAATCCCCAGCCCTCAGAGTCCCCACTGTAAACAGAGCAAGTAAAATGATGGTGGAACAACATTCTCTATGTTTGTCTGTTTTGAGACAAGGTCTTGCTATATGTAGTCCAGCTTGGCCTTAAACTTATAACCATCTTGCCTCAGCCTCGGGAGCACCAGGATTACAGGCATGCACCATGAAACAACATCTTTAAAGTACTGAAAGAAAAAAAAAAAGTCAACTTAGAATTCTATAGTCAGAAAAAATATTTTTTAAAATCAAAGGTGGAAGTGTAAGAAAAGTTATGGGAAGTCAGGTGTGGTAGCACAAGCCCATAATTCCAGCACTCTGAGGGTGAGGCATGAAGATTGCAAATTCGAGCCCAGCCTGGGCAACTTAGTAATTTAGGGAGACCCTGTCTCAAAATAAAAGGAGACTGGGGATGTTGCTCAATGCAAAAGCCCTGGGTTCAATCCCCGGTAACATACACAGACACCCACACACTCCCTGTCCTTAGACTACACACAAAAATGAACTCAAATGGCCCTAATAGTGACAGCTAACTCTAGAAGAAAACCTAGAAGTAATAAATCATGACCTTGGATTAAGCAATCATTTTCTTTTTTTTTTTTTTGATATCAGAGATCGAACTCGGGACCTTGCGCTTTCGAGGCAGGCAGCAGAACCACTGAGCTAAATCCCCAGCCCCTAAGCAATCATTTCTTAAAAAGACATAACACCATTGGGGCTGGGGATTTAGCTCAGTGGTTTCGCTGCCTGCTGCACAAGCGAAAGGACCTGAGTTCAATCCCCCGTACCAAAAAAAAACAACAAAAAAAGACATAACACCAGAGTGTAGGTAAGTCACAAAAGAAAAAAGTAGGTAATTGGAATAAAAACTACTGTGACCTGGGGCCTAGGATATTGCCACACCTTCTTTCATGTGTGTGACTCATTTGCACACCATTTCTGTTTATCCCTGGAGTGGTGAGAAAAATCCCAAACAGGTGACCTCCCACTGTGCTCAGAAAGAAATTCAAGGTCACCCTACTGCTGCAGAGTTGCACTGTGCAGGGAGGAGGAGCTGCCCGCCCTCACTGGGGTCAAACTACCAACTCCCAAGGGGTTCTGCACCTTGGTTCTCAGCACAGGGTGGCAGAGGTGACAGCCAAACGGCCAACCTGACTGAGGACACCTGTGACACCCGGAGAGGCTCACTCAAGGACTGAAGGGTCACACTACCAGAGTGCAGGTGAGACGGTCACAGGAGCCAGACTCAGAAAGGGTCAGGGCCAGACACAAATCTCCTGAGATGCTCAAGCTCAGGCCAGGCAGGTCATGGGCCTGCATTCTGGGCAGGAGGGAAAGTTTGGAGCATGTAACCTTCGGAGGGGGTTCCCACACCGCTGCGTATACCCAGCAGAGACAGTGGTCTCCTTTACTGTAGCTCAGTACTGGGCTGCCTATGTGTCTATACTAAAATCCCGCATCTCGGTGCTTTGATTAAGGGTGGTTCCTGAGTGGTTCTGAGGGTCGGTCAGTATCCAGTGTATATTTGATGCTATTGTTGTGGCTGACTTTACTACTGCCAAGGTGACATGGTTGCTGCTGTCAGTTGGTTTTCTCTGTGTGCCAATGATTTCCTGGGGGTCATAAACAATATTGCAGCCCATTCCTGAGGAAATGGGTACTGGGCCAAGTAAGTTGCAATCTCTCTTCTCAAATAAAGGGTGGTAGCTGGATCCTGGAATAGAAGCCAAGGCCACACCCAGAAACTATCTCTGGAAAAGAAATTAAACATAAGACAGGGCAACAAGATGCCTTCAAAAACTCTCTACTCCTCCAAAGCCAATCCAAAGAGTACTGGGTGCGGGATAAAAAGCCACACAGTAGAAATGTCTGAAAGGATACCAGGGGAAGCAAAAAAGCAGATAGCAGTAAGGTGCTTGGTGAATTCAAAGAAGATATAATTAAACAGATAATGATCCTAATGAAATGAATGATCAGCAAGTCTAGAGAAGGCACTAATAAAAATCCAGTGAGCTGAAGAAAGAGATGCAAGAAGAATCTGGGGTGGGAATCACAGAAGCAGGCCAACAGAGCAGCTAGCAAGAGTCTGAACTGGAGGAGCTGGGTGGCCACAGGCAGTGCTGTGCTTGATGAACTCTTGTGTGCCTTCCTGGGTCACCTGCAACTGCAGCCCACGTGGCTCAACTTTGATGTGAGCCGCAGCCCTATCCAGCACTGCTGCTGGGCACCAGCTGCTGAATCCACAGTCACTGAGGTCACCTCTGGCTCTTCAGCTATTTGGGGACACACGATGGGCTCTGGTTATCCAATTATCTGTGCTATCTCTGCATAATGGACTGCTTATTTTTTGCCAACATCACACTCCCAGTGTATACCCTGAAAGAATGATGCCTCCAGGCAGTTTGGAGCCTGAGAACTCCTGGAGACTGCACATCATGAGGTCACTATATGAGGGTCTGAAGACCACCCATGTGGTATTAATGTGCTGAAAGACCTGGAGTGCTGGACATAGGAGCACAGTGCAAATTAGCAACTGGGAGAGGAGACTGAAGACTTAAGCAGCATTCCTGCATCTCAGCTTCTGATGGTACTGATAGGTTTTGATCTTGATATAGGACTAGTCATGACTCTCAGCTTCACAGTGCCTTACTCTTGAGTAAATACACTCCTTTGCTTAAAAGAAAGTAAATACAGGGCCGGGGATTTAGCTCAGTGGTTCCAGTGCCTGCCTTGCAAGCTCAAGGTCCCGAATTCGATCCCTGGTACCAAAAAAAAAAAAAGAAAGTAAATACACTCCTTTGCTTTGTCTTTACTAGGTGTTGTTATGTTTAGGGACAAACATCACTAAGTGTCACTTAATCGCTGCCCTCTGACTAAGCGTCACTTAATCGCTGCCCTCTGTAGAAGTACTCATTGGAGAAAGCAGTTGCATTTTTGCCTCCTACTAAGTCAGGAGAGCTTCAATGTTAGAGTGGATATGTGATTCAACAAGAACAGCAGCACATCTTTTAATAGCAAGAGAGAGTGGTGATTTCTGCTTCTAACTAATGTAACATGGTTGGTGATGGGTACAGCTTCCGCTTTAGGAAAACTGAGATGTTCTTGAGGAGTGGGGCCGTCTTCCTCCTCTCTGGTCAGTGTTTCTGAGTGAGCAAACTGGGGGATGCTTTGGGAAAGTGGAGGGTTGGCCTCTGCTTCTGCTAGTGTGTGTACAGTAAACATCTTAGAGGGAATCATTTTTATAGAAAGCACTTTTTCTAATTTTCTATGTCTTGCACTTTTCTTGGTCCACGTGTGCTCTAATGATGTTTTATTTCTATTTCTAAACCAGGATTGGGGTTCCACAGTTACTATAACTATTTTTGTAACCTGACATCTACAGAAAAACCTAGCAGAAAAGAGCTCTCTTTTGTTTAATTCTAGTGTGAAAGAGCTCCCGTGCTATACACAAGTTGTCAGGGGTGGGTACATCTGTTCTTTCTATAAACCATGGCACTTCCACTTGGTTCAGCATATTTCATCTGCAGGACCTGGTCACACTGCACCTGGCTGGAGGGGAGACCAAAGCCCTCCACCCATGGGCCAGTTTTGCCTAACAGTTCATTCATGCAGTAGTCTGGTATGTTTTAGTTTTATGAATGTACACACCCTTTCTTATAGGCTGGACATAACTGTTAACACATATTTAATACTTCTACCAGACTTACTCTTCTGTAACTAATAGTTCTTAAATAATCCCAAAAAACCTTAATTATGATGACTGTTAACCTCTGAACTGTTTTCTTTCAGCCTTTTATGGGATGTGTTTTGGTTGGTTGATTTTAACATAGTTAAGATCATACAGTATGTATGGTTCTGTATTTTACTTTTTCATTTAACTTTATAACAAATATTTTTCCACGTTATTATAAGCTTTTCATAAACATTAGTATAATCTTTTACAATTAATGTCTGAGGCAAGTCTTGGTATCGTTAGCTCCTCTGGGCACAATCCTATGCTCTAAGATCACAATGCAGGAAATGGAAGGCACTGCAGTTTCCCTGATGTATTTTAACTCACCTAATCATAGTCTCTTCTTTTAATATTCAACAAGTAAGTTAGCTTTTTTTAAAAAAGTATGTTGTAGTAGTTCTCATGCAATGACACACGTCTAAATTTTAATTTTTTTGTTGAGATATTTGGTGGGGAAACAGAAATGTAGAGGCAGAGATTTCCATGTGTGGGTACAGAGGCACCTGGGTGTGGTCCGTGTGGGACAGGGTGGGGGTTTCAGGAAGTCAGCTAAGTGCTGCAGTAGTTCAACACTGGTTTATTTTTTTAAACTTGTTATTGTGTCAAGCTGAGATTTAATCTTCCTCATGTTAAACAAAACCTTTGAAACACTGTTTTTTGTATTGACCAAGAGTAAGCCCAGTGTGGTGGTGCATGCTTGCAATCCTAACACTTGGGAGGCTGAGGCAGGAGGAATGCCTGTGAGTTTGAGGTGAGCCTGGACTACCTAGAAAGACCTTGTCTCAAAAAAAACCAAAACAAAACAAGGGCCGGGTGTGGTGGCACAAGGTTGTAATCCCAGCACTTGGGAGGCTGAGGCAAGAGGATGTCCTAAGTTCAAGGCCAGCCAGAACTACATAGTGAGACCCTCTCTCAAAAACATCCAAAAAACAGGGCTGGGGATGTAGCTCAGTGGCACTGCACCTGCCTGGCAAGTGCAAGGTCCTGAGTTCAATCCCTGGTACCAAAAAATAAAACAAACATAGAAACAACAAAAAAACAAAAACCCTCAAAAGCAAGACTGAAAATCTATGGTGTAAAAAAATGTATGTTTTTCACTTGGAATTGTGTGAATGTACTGTTCTTATGAGACTATGATGTATCCTATGTTGATTTTTTTTAAAAGAACTGAAGAGTAAATGGTACTGACTAAAGGAAAAAAGTAAAGAGAGAGAGAGATGCAAAACATGAATGCCCAACATAGAAAAGAATGGGGTCCATAAAGAAGTTCCAAACAGAAATACAGGAGATTAAAAATACAATTGAAAGTATGGGCAGCAGAAGCGACCAAAGTGAGGACAGAGTGTCAGATCTAGAGGAATGGGCTGTGGTTTGTGATCAATTTATGAGAGATACCTTAACAATAGTAAGAGAACATGAAAAATGGACCCAACAGCTGCTAGATGGAGCAAAAAAAAAAGCTAAGGGCAATTCAAATTAGTGAAAACTCGGAAGATAAGCACAAAAGCATAACAAAACTTGTTTACAGAAGTAATAGCAGAAAATTTTCTAGATGTGGAAAAAGAATTTAACATACAGATAAGTGAGGCACATAGAACCTGAAATAGCCATGATCAGAATAAAAAACACTCCACACCACATAATTAAAATACCATAAAAACAACATAAGAACAGAATCTTAAAAGCTGTAGAGAACAGTAAGGAATCACTTATAAAGGAAAACCCATCAGAATTACAGTAAACTTCTGAACACAAACCTTAAAGGCAAGGAGAGCTTTAAATGAAGTGTTCAAGCCCTCAAAGAAAATACCTTCAATGTAGACTGATATATCCTACAAAATTAAGTTTCAAAATGGATGGAAAAGGGCCGGGGATTTAGCTCAGTGGCACCGTGCCTGCCTTGCAAGCGCAAGGTCCTCAGTTTGATCCCCAGTACCAAACAAACAAACAAACAAAAACTGATGGAAAAATAAGATATCTCCATGATAAAGAGCACCTAAAGAAATTCATGACCATCAAACCAACAGTCCAAAAGATGCTCAAAGAAAAAAAAAAAAGCTCAAAGATATCCCAGAAAGAGACAATGCCAAGTCCAATAGAATGAATAAATCAGGTAAAACAAGCAATTAAGTAGAAGGGAAAGGAAGGAAAACAGAAACAGGAAAATAATACAACGAAAGGAATAAGTCAATACCTATCAATAATAATAATTATCAATGTGAATGGTTTCAATTTGCCAATCAAAAGACAGAGATTAGAAGAATGAATGAAGAAACAAAATCCAACCATATGGTGTATACAAGATACACATTTAAACCAAAAAGAAATTCACAGACTAAAAATTAAAAGATGGAAAACAATATTCCATGCAGTGGGAACCCTAAAATAAGCAGGAGTAGCTATCCTATTTTCATGCAAAGTGGACTTTAAGCCAAACCTGATGAAAAGAGGCAAAGAGGGACATATTGGTTAAAAGAACTATTCAAAAAGTTGAGATAGCAAATACAAACATATATGTCTCCCTAATGAACACAGATGCAAAAATCCTCAACAAGATACTGGCAAACAGAATACAGAGGGTCATTAAGAAGATCATACACCCTGACCAAGTTGGATTTATCCCAGGGATGCAAGGATGGTTCAACATACATAAATCAATAAATGTAATACACTATATTAACAGAGTCAAGGACAAAAACCATATGATCATCTCAGTAGATGCAGAAAAGGCATTTGACAAAATCCAACACCCATTCATGATAAAAATGCTACAGGAAACTGGAATAGAAGGTCTTTATCTCAACCTGATTAAGGCTATCTATGAAAAACCAACAGCAACACCATATTAAATGGTCAAAAACTGAAAACTTTCATGCTAAAAATCAGGAACAAGACAAGGATACCCACTATCACCACTCCTGTTCAATATAGTTCTGGAAACATTAGCCAATTAGAAAAGCAATTAGAAAAGAGAAAGAAATAAAAGGAATAAAGATAGGAAAGGAAAAAGTTAAACAGTCATTATTTGCTGATGATATGATACTTTACATAGAAGACCCAAAAAACTTGGTCAAAAGTCTTCTAGAACTAATTGACAGATTCAGTAGAGTAGCTGGATATAAGGTCAACACACAAAAAACAGTAGCCTTCTTATACACAAATAGCAGACCGATTGAGAGAGAAATTTGGGAAACAATTCCTTTTACAATAGCATCCCAAAACATGAAATATCTTTTTTGTTTTTTGGTACCGGGGATCGAACTCAGGACTTCTCACTTGCAAGGCAGGCGGCGGAAGCACTGAGCTAAATCCCCGGCCCTAATTTGATGATGACTCTACAGGCACTGGAACCACTGAGCTAAATCCCCGGCCCTCAAAAACATGAAATATCTAGGAATCAATCTAACAAAGGAAGCAAAAGAACTCTACACTGAAAACTATAGCACTCTGAAAAAGGAGATCAAGGAGGATACAGGAAAATGGAAACACATCCCTTGTTCCTGGGTAGGAAGAACCAATATAGTGAAAATGGCCATACTTCCAAAACTCCTATAAAGATTTAATGCAATGCTGATTGAAATTCCAACA
>NW_004624780.1:5830333-5917600 GCF_000247695.1 Heterocephalus glaber
AATGGGGAAAAAATAAGAACCAAGATACATCATGTACAGGTACAAGCACCCAATGATAAATGTAAACATATTGTATACCTAAAATGTATCAATAAAAGAATTAAACAAAAACAAAAACAAAACATATATGAGTTAATCCAGCCAAGGAAGTAGAAGACTACAATGAAAACTGTATCACTCTGAAAAGGGAAATCAAGGAGGACACCAGAAAATGGAAAGATATCCCCTATTCCTGAATAGGCAGAACCAATATAATCAAAATGGCTATACTTCCAAAACTGATATACAGATTTAATGCAATCCCAAACAAAATACCAATGCCATTTCTCACAGTTAGAGAAAACAATCCTGAAATTTATATGGAATCAGAAGAGACCCAGAATAGCAAAAGCAATCCTGGGTTACAAAAGCAAAGCAGGAGGCATCACAATCTCAGATTTGAAATTATACTACAAAGCTACTGTGATTAAAACAGCATGGTACTGGCACAAAAACACGCATGTGGATCAGAGGAACAGAATTGAGGAAGCAGGAACAACCCTAGGCACATTCAGCTGTTTGATCTTTGATAAAACGGCCAAAAACATACACTAGAGGAAAGAGCCATTGTTATGTTATGTTATTTTCTTTTATTTTTTGGTACCAGGGATTGAACTCAGGACCTTGCACTTGCAAGGCAGGTGCATTGGCACTGAGCTAAATCTCCGGCTCAGAAAGAGCTTTTTTAATAAATGATGATGAGAAAACTGGATATTCACATGCAGGAGATTGAGTCTAGGCTCAATTATCTCACTGTGTGCTAAACTAAAATCAAAATGGATCAAACATCCAAATGTTAAAACAGAACACACTTAATCCTCTAGAAGATAAAACAGGTAAAGCTTTTTTAAGACATAGGTGTGGGCAAGGACTTTCTGAACAGAACCCCAATGGCACAAGAAATAATACTAAGAATCAACTGATGGGATCACATCAAATTAAAAAGCTGCACAGCAGGGGCCGGGGCTTTAGCTCAGTGGTTCCACCACCTGCCCCGAAAGCACAAGGACCCGAGTTCAATCCCCGGTACCAAAAACAAACAAACAAAAGCTGCACAGCAAAGGCAACAACCAACAGAGAGAAGAAACAACCTACAGAATGGGAAAAAATTTTTGCCTCAGACAGAGGACTAACATCTAGAATATATAAAGAATTAAAAATAATTAGACCCCTCCCCAGTAAAAGTCCTAAACAAAAAATGGGCAACCAAAATGAATAAACACTTCTCAGAAGAAGTACAAATGGCCAATGAATACATGAAAAAGTGTTGAACATTTCTGCCCATTAGAGAAATGCAAATTAAAACATCTTACTCCAGGGCCAGGGATTTAGCTCAGTGGTTTCGCTGGCTGGTACGAAAGCGCAAAGACCCGAGTTCGATCCCCGGTACCAAAAAACAAAAAACAAAACAAAAACATCTTACTCCAGAAAGAATGGCTACCAGGAAATCAAATACAGTGGCCCCTCAAGTTACGACCAGCCTGACACACAAACAACTTGGGTTAATTAGGTTAATGGAAGATTCATCTGCCCCTTGTTATCTATAGCGTGTACCAGGTAAACATCTGGATCTCAGCTGGGCTTGTGAAGGACACTGCCATGGGCTCTAGGCCTTCAGCTGGACTCATGTGGGACACTGCTGTAGGATCCAGGCCCTTGACTGGGTTCTTCAGGTCTCGAGTGGATGGACAGATCTCTCGTACTGTTCTGCATTTGACTTTTTGGGTGAATATTATAAAATAATCCTATAAATTATGTGTCCAGTATTAAATCCATTCCCTTGCAAGCCCTGGCTACACCAAGTTTATAGCAGGCTAATTTATAAGAGCTAAATCAGAAATGGCCTATATGTCTACCAACAGATGAATAAAGAAAATGTGGTATTTATACACAATGGGAGTACTACTCTGCTATAAAGATAAACTTGAGGTATATGTAGGTAAATGGATGTAACTTGAGAACATAATATTAAGTGAAATAATTCAGACACAAACTTAAATATTGCATGGTTTTTCTTATATGAGAAATTGACAATATATATTGCATATGTATTCATAATATATAATAATTATATAATTATATGTATATATGACAAAATAGTTGTTAAATAGGAAGTAGGGAACAAATGGATGGGGGGGACAAGAGATGGGTGGAGAGGGGGAGTAAGGGGAGGGAAAGGAGATGAAAAAAACCCAAAGAAATGAAGGGGAAAAAATGGTGAAAATAGTTTTTATATATGGGAAGGGGATCAAGAGTTGGGAGAAAGCAGGGAAGAAGGGGAGGGGTAGCAGATTTTTAAATAAATGAATCATTAAGATGTATTATGTACATTTACTGACTCCCCACAATAAACATAATCATTCTGGAGCCGGGGATTTAGCTCAGTGGCACCGCACCTGCCTTGCAAGTGCAAGGACCTGAGTTCGAACCCCAGTACCAAAAAAACAAAACCCCAAACAATAAATATAATCATTATGTACTGCAAACATGCACTAATAAAAAAGGAAATTTAAACAGTGGGCACACGACTTAGACACTGCACCAAACAAGATGTACAGATGTCGTGCAGGTGAAAAGATAGCATCACCAGCCAGCAGGGAAATGCCGTGGGTGCCACTATGCACTCATTAGAACGGCAAAAGTGGTTTTTAACCACTGAGGCTGGGGATGTAGCTCAGTGGAAGAGCACTTTCTGAGCATGTATGAGGCCCCAGCACCATGAAAAAGGAAAGTTCAGCATTTTTTTTTGGTACCGGAGATTGAACTCGGGACCTTGCGCTTGTGCAGCAGGCGCCGGAATCACTGAGCTAAATCCCCGGCCCAAAGTTAAAATATACATATGTGAATTTTACTGGCCATTCTACTCCTAAGTATCTACTCCAAGATTGAAGGAAATATATATCCATATGAAGACTTTATTTTTGGTACCAGGGATCAAACTTGGGTCCTTGTGTTTTTGAGGCAGGTGGCGAAACCACTGAGCTAAATCCCCGGCCTCACGTGAAGACTTGTACACAAATGTTCATAGAGCCAGGGATTTAGCTCAGTGGTTTCGCCGCCTGCTGCGCAAGCGCAAGGACCCGAGTTCGATCTCTGATACCAAACAAAAACAAAAAACAAATGTTCATAGTAACTTATTTATAATAGACAAAAATGAGAAGCAACCTGAATGTTCATCAAAAGGTGAACAGCTAAACAAATTATGTTATATTTATGTAATGAAATATTACTGAACAATAGGACGAACCAGGATAACACAAATGAATATGATGAATCTGAAATTCCTTACACTGGAGTGAAAGAAGACAAAAAGAGTACATACTCGAAGATTCTTTATGGCTCTAAAAATGACCCAGGCATGCTGGCTCACATCTGTAATCTGTAATCACTACACAGTGAGTTCAAGGCCAGCCAAGACGACATAGATCTTCTCTCAAAAAACCCCTAAAACTAGAGCAAGACAAAACAAAACTTCCTAAACCCTCTAAAAACTACATCGACAAAGCAGTTAAGTGGTGCATAAGAAAGAAAAGTGGGGAGGGGCAGAAGGGAGGGAGAGATTACAAATGAATAGGAGGAAACTTCTGCAGATGATGGATATGTTCATTATTTTACCTGTTGTGATGGTTTCACAGGTATAAACCTGCATCAAAACTTATCAAACTGCCAGATGCAGTAATGCACACCTGTAACCTGAGCTACTCGGGAGGCTGAGTGAGGCAGGAGGATTGCCAACTTCAAAGCTAGCCTAAAAAACAGCCGGAGGCCGAGGATTTAGCTCAGTGGTTTCGCTGCCTGCTGCGTAAGTGCAAGGACCCGAGTTCAATCACGGGTATCAAAAAAAAACCAAAAAGAGCCAGGCTCTGTCTTAAAATAAAAAGGCGGGGGGGAGCTCGTGATCCCTGGGTTCAATTCCCTAGTACCACAAAAAAACAAAACAAAGTCACTGTCACATGGCTAATTTTGTTGTTGTTTTTGGTATTGGGGATTGAACTCAGGGCCTTTGCACTGAGGTACATTCCCAGCCCTTTTTTATTTTGAGACAGGGTCTTACTAAGTTGCTAAACTGCCCAGTTTTCAATCCTCCTGCTTCAGCTTCTGAGAGTGCTGGGATTACAGCACTCTCACACCACACACTCTCACGCCAGCTGCCACCACACCTGGCCTTGTTTTTTTGTTTTGTTTTGTAGTGCTAGGGCCTGAAACCCAGGGCCTCGTGTAAGCTAGGAAAATTCTCCACCACTGAGCTATACCCCCAGCCCCTGTAGTCATTAATTCTTAATTTTACTGTATTGTATTTTTTAACTTATCTGTCTTTTAATAAAGGAAACTCCAGCTGGGTGTAGTGCTGCAAACTCCAGCTAATAGGGAAGCTGAGGCAGGAGGATTGCAAGTTCGAGGCCAGCCTAGGCAATTTAGCAAGACCCTGCCTCAAAATAAAAAGGGCTGAAGAAGTAACGGTGCTAGATCACCCATGGGTTCAACTGCCAGTGCCGCCAAAAAAAACCCAAAAAGGAATTTGACAGCACAAACAGTCACCTGGCTGTGTTCTAAATCTGCCCTCTTCCACAGAAGGTAGCACAAGCAATATAATGTCAGAGCGTCTTGTCCTCATCCTTAGAGCTTTATCTTACCCATCAACTTGTTGACATTTTGTTTCTGTAGGTGGCCAATGAAGTGCCATTTGATGTCAGGACATGAAGACAGAATCTGAAGGGGAAAAGGAAATGACATTTGACTCAGAGCTGATGGTTTTCTGGCTCAAACCTTCTCATGAGCCCAGTGACCTTTCACCTCTACGGTGTTCTGTAAGTGAAATAAACTGCTACCTCCATCTTCAGTCAGCAGCCCAAAGAGGCAAAAGGATGCTCAGAAAAATCAAAGGCGGGGGAGGGGATTTAGCTCAGTGGTGCTGCACCTGCCTGGCAAGTGCAAGGTCCTGATTTGGATTCCCCCCAAAAAAAAGAAAAGAGAAAAAAAAAAAAATCGAAGGCTTCTGGTCTGTTCCCTTATTACCATCAGCTCCTCTGTCTTTCAGTCATCATCCCTTAGGGATGAACTGATTTACACTTTCAAATCCCAGAAGGAAGGATATGAGAGTACAGCAAGCTCCTAAAAGAACCATTTCTAAACAGCTACAAAAAAGAAAATTATATTCGAAATAAAGACAGAAGATTTAGCTGAGAATTAACTGGGGCTCAAGGTAAAAGTGGACACTTGTACCCATTCTAACTTCCTGTTTTAAACCTCAACCACCAACATGGGTCTAATTTTCAACTAAAGAGCCAAGACTAAGTTAAAAACTAAAGAATTCCGATATCCACTTACTTTAGGGTTTGATGCTTTTTCTAGCAGTTCCTGAACCTAAAGGGTAAAATCAGAATAAGTCAGAAGCCTGGCAATCACAATTCTTCACAAGGGTCTTTGGAAAAGGGCTCTTACGTAGTTTTCTCCAAAAGTGCGCTGGCCATGATTGTAGGCCTCGATCACCATCTCCACAGGTTTAGTTTTGCTGACTGCTACAAGACGGGGCTGGATGGCTGGGAGATCCTGCCAAGAGGGAAAGAGCCACAGGAATATTATCCCAATAAGTCTCATAGGATTTATCCTGTAGAATAGACTGGCATAGATCTCAATCTGGCATTAAGATACATTCTTCTAATACTATAGGGAGGGTAATATAGTAAACAAAGTGTACCACATATGTATGACATCGCCGCCTAATGTTAATCACCCTAATATCTAGTGGAAGACACTTCTGTCTCAGAGCAGCAGGGCAAGTTAAAGCAGTGTTTCCTTATGGTGTAGTCTTAGAACAACTATACCAGTTACTACCAGGGTCCAATCAGACAAACTGAATCTGAATCTCTGGGCCTGGGGTCTCAGAATCTTTTTGGTTTTGAGGAGCTGGGACTGAACCTAAGGCCTTGTGCATGCTAGACAAGTGCTCTCCATTGAGCTATTCTCCATTCTCCCCCAGTCCTGAGAATCTTTTATTTTGGGACAGGATTTCACTATGTTGTCTAGGCTGGCCTTGAACTTGCCATGTAGCCCAGGCTAGTCTCAAACTTAGAGATCCTCCTTCCTCAGCCTCCTGAGTACTATGATTACAGGCATGCACCACCATGCCTGGCTGAGCTTTTTTTTTTTAAAACCAGCTCTCCAGATGACTCTCCTGCATACCAATGCTGGAAGTTTAAGAATCATTTCATTGGGAGGGGGTGTAGCTCAGTATTAGAACACCTGCTTGGAGGTATGAGGCCTGATCCCTAGCACAGTACAACAACACAAAACAAAGGAATCACTTCATTAAAGGAAAGTAGCACGGAGCCGGGGATTTAGCTCAGTGGTTTCAATGCCTGCTGTGCAAGTGCAAGGACCCAAGTTCGATCCCTGGTATCAAAAAAAACAAAACAAAAAAAGGAAAGTAGCACTCTTTGATTAACAGGGAAGTTACTTCTGGCTTCTGAAACCCCAAGGTAAACAGTTTTGGAAACACATCCTGGTCCTGGTGTAATTATTCACATTGCTTCCATTTGCTCTGACAGTGGCTCCATCAGGGTAATGATGTGCAATTTACTGTTCCATCTATGACTCAACCACCCAGGAACAGACCTGAGAATGGGACACAAACAATTCTGGACTCAGGATTAGACAATGCTGAGCTCTTCCCACAGCCATCACATTTAGAGCAGAGTTTCTCTGAATTCTGCTGCAGCCACCCCCCCACAGAGGCAGAGATGAGATTCATTTATCCTCATATAGTTCAACCTTCCCCCCACTGCCTGCTAGAATTGTCAAAGAATCACAGTATTTTCAAGGAACTGAAGGAGTCAGGTCAATTAGCCAAGAAACTCCTTCCCTCCTTCCTTCCCTCCTTTCCTTCCTTCCTTCCTTCCTTCCAAGGGGCTTGTGTCACCAGCCTTTCATGAGACCCTGTCATAATTCCTAGGATGTTGATGAATTGGTGATTTCCAGAGAGAAAAGTGGAAGGGGCAGCTCATCTGCCTGAGACTACCCCCAGGGAAAACTTCCCAGGATGGAAGAACCCCTAGATTTTCCTTAACCACTGAGAATCATAGAACATTAATGCCAGAAGGGAGATTGGTTTTTGGAGTTCACCCCATTGTACAGATGAAGAAACTGAAGGTGCAGTTAAGTGACTGTTCAAGGTAACACCTAATTAGTAATTAAGGGAAGACTGTAATACAGGTCTTCTATCTCCAGACCAACGTTCTGGGTTCTAAGACCACAACCACTTGATCAGACAAGGCTTTGCCCTTTCAGTCTGGGCCTTTGTCATTTCACACTACTCAGCTTCTTGCACAGAGCTTGGTAGATATTAATTCCAGGTCCAATGAAAGTCCAAAAGGGGACAAAATATAGGCAGTAGAAAATGAATATTCAAAGGGTGCCTGCAAAGTCTGGTCAACCCACCCACGCCTCGTACAAGGTTGGACGTGACATTTGCTGAGCACCTACGAGCTGTCAGACGATGTCACAGGCGCGATCTCGGCGAGCTCAGTCATCTGCGTGCTCTGGTGCCAGACGTTCCTCCGGTCCCCCAGTGCCCCGCGTGTAGGGATGGGAAATGGCCACGACACCCGGAGAGGAGTCATCTTCTCCAGGCAGCGGGTCCCTTCTGCACCAAAGACAGCCTCCAGAGCACCCGACACACTTGTCGCGAGGTCCCTAAGAAAGTCTCTCTCCAGCCTCTCGAGGCCTCGGCCAACCCCGCCGACACCTTGCTGGCGGCCCCGCCCGTCTGGGAGACCTCTCTGCGTCACCGTGACGACCTAGTCCTCCTACGCTGGTGTCCCCCTCCTCAATGCGGCCGCCCACCGTCCCCACGCGTTCCCAGTCCTCACCTGCGGCCGCCGCGCCACAGCTTGTTGCACGCGCTCATTCACTGCCCGAAGTGCTAACCCGATGCCTAGGTCCGCCGACATACTGCTAGCTCTCCACATTCCCTGAGGACTACGTCGAGCCCAGACCCTTTGCACCTGGGGGCGGAGTTGAGGCCAACTTCCGGTCCTCCCCGCTCCTGCCTGAGGCCCAATCACCACTCATCACCGAGTTGTTTTACCCAATTGGCTTCCGCGGGCGCTGAGGCGGACGGCCTGCCCCCTGGTGGTGGCCATTTTGGGAAGGTCTCCCAGAAAGAGCGCCGAGGACGTTGGGGAGTGGGTCCGTGGTCAAGCGGGCTTCAGGCATCTATCCTAGTGCCTGGTCGGCTGCTGCTCCCTACCCTCCCGGGGCTTTTCTGAAGCAAAAACCGCAGTCTATTCTCAGGCTTCTCTTCTCTTTCAAAATGCCTTACAATTAATAGGTACTATGTACACGCACCAGCTCCCCATTATGTTATGTACTGAAAACATGCACTAATAAAAATGTTAAAATTACTGAGCCGGGGATTTCGCTCATTGGTTCTGCCGCCTGCCTTACAAGCACAAGGTCCCGAGTTCGATCCTCGATACAAAAAAAAAGTTTAAAATTACTAAAAAAATTGTCTTACAGGGTTTGCTCGTCCCTGGCTTCCAAGAGCTATAAACGACTGTACATTTTTTGGATCCAGGGACCAGAATTAGAAACTGCTAGATCAGGGGCAAAGCTTTTTAGCATGTTGGATGGTTCACGTGAGAAACTTTTTAAAAGATGTAACAGCTCTTTATAAAGACAGGGCATGATTTAAATGTATGGTTATTTTTAAATTTTTCATCCCTTAGACCAGGGCTGTCCATCGAAACAATGCGATCCACACAAGTAATTTAAAAATTGCTTGTATCTTTATAAAATGAAAACAATTTAAGGCGTATATTTACTTAACCCAATATAACCAAAATAAGATTTCCACATCTTATTTTGCAATGGCAAACTACCCCCCCCCCCCCACGGGTTGAACCTAGGCCTTCTACTGAGCTACATTCCTGCCCTTTCGACTTTTTAAATTTTTGAGACAGGGTCTCTTTAAGTTGCTAAATTGCCCAGGCTGGGCTCAAACTTGTGATCCTCCAGACTTAGCCTCTTGAGTAGCTGGATTAGAGGCGGGCACCATCACATTTGACTTTCTCCTGTTTTTTTTTTTTTTTTTTTGGTACCGGGGATCGAACTCGGGTCCTTGCACTTGCACAGCAGGCAGTGAAACCACTGAGCTAAATCCCTGGCCCCTGCTTTCTCCTTTTTAATCATATTTTTTAAAAATCTGTATACAGGCTGGGGATTTAGCTCAGTGGTTCTGCTGCCTGCCTTGCAAGCGCAAGGACCCGAGTTCGATCCCCGGTGCCAAAGGGAGGGGGGAATCTGTATACATTCTGGTTGGTCCTACATTCAGATTGCTGGCAAGGTGGTAAAAAAAAAGGTCTGTTTTGAGGCAGATGAAGTTTGTAAAGGCAGACCACATTTTTTTAAAAGTTGCACTTTGTATCCTAAATCCAGTGTTTTTTGTTTTTTGCTTTTCCTTGTTTTGAGGTAGGATCTTACTGTATAGCATAGGCTGGCCTCCAACTCAGGAGCCTCCTGCCTCTGCTTCTGGTGGGACCACAGGTGTGCACCAACACACCTGGTGAGAGATTAATTTTAAGGAAATTATTTTTGGCTGCAATTATCATTGAGAGAAAACATTAATTCAACTTAATGAACTGGGGTGCTGTTATGTTGGTGAAAGGGCTGAAGTTTGTTCTCTAGGTTTTTGTCTTGAGTGGCTTACTAAAAAGGCCTTCCTGAAAGAAGAGGCAGAATTCTCACCCTCTCATCTGTTCCACATTCCAGGATGGGAGATGGAATTCACATGTTCTGCTCTAGGAAAATAGCTCTGAGTAGTTTTCTTTTGGTGGAATTTCATGGTCGTTTACCATGGTATATGTGACAGGATTATCTGTGAACCAGGATTGCCAAACGCATTAAGAGAAACTATTCAAATCAAATTTCTAGATATGTTTCTGTTCTAACCAAAGTGATACAGATTTTAAAAAATGACAATAGCCCTTTGTGGAATGAACCTAATACATGTTTGTTGTAGAGACAGAATGTTGGAGAGAACCGGCCAGCAGGAAGTGATGGAGGAATACACAGATCATACTGCAGTGAGGGACAGAGAGATGGGATGAGCATGAAGTATCTGAACAGATGATGTACTATTTGGAAAATATTTTAAAACTATATATAACTTACAGACTGGAGAGTGTGTAATCCAGGTGACAGGTCACCACGATGACAGGTAGTTGTATCTGCTTTTAATAGATCTGGTCTCTCTTGTATGAATTACAAGGCAGAGACACTTCCAACCCTTTATCAACAAAGTGAGTATATCCTGAGGCATTACTCGGTGTAAAGGAACCCTGGGGGAGTCCAAGGTGAGCAAGAAAGGCTTTATTGTGGATTTATTTCTAGGATGCTCTACATCTCGAATAGTCTACCACCTTATGAACACAGTGATCCTAGTCTCATTATCACTTCTCATTCCAGTTTCTTTGCTTTTTTTTTTTGAGACAGGGTCTTGCTCTGTAGCCCAGGCTGGACTTGAACTTGCTATGGAGCCCAGGGTGGCCTCCAACTCAGCATCCTCCTGCTTCAGTCTCCTTAGTGCTGAGCCTACAGGACTGCCTAGCTTAGTTGTATTTTTGAATTAGTTTTATTCCACTTTCTTTGGGGGGGGGTACCGGGGATTGAACTCAGGACCTTGCACTTGTGAGGCAGGCGGTGGTTCCACTGAGCTAAATCCCCGGCCCTTATTTCACTGTTTAAAGGATTTTTTTGGAGAGTGCTGGGGATTGAACCCATAATCTGTACACTGAGCTACACCCCCAACCCCTCTCATTTTTTAAATTTATTTAATTGGATGGATAACTACATCCAATTTAACCTTTCACCCTTTTCTTCTACTTAATCCTTCAAAAATGCCAAGTCCAAAATCACTCCCTAGCCAATAACTATGTTTAATAAATCTCTCCAATAATTTGTAAGGCAAAGGAGAAAAAAGGATTAAAAGGTCAAATACCCAGAGGAATAATTTTATAAGCAATCTAAAACCTAATCTATTTATTCACTATAAATGTCATAAAGTTTTTAAAACATTCCACTTTTTTAGTCTGTGGACCTATTTATGAAAAAAAAGTACGTAGATTTTCAAGTTGTTTCCTTCTGAGCCCACTGTGACCTTTTGAAGGGATTAAAAATATATAAAATAATAGGAAATTACTGTTGCATGGTTACTTGGCTTTGAAGAGAAATGAAGAAATCATGCCACGTCCAGCTTAAAGATCACCCATGACAGCAATCCCTCCCTCCATAAAATGCTATCCCAGGGTGGCTTTGAAATGTCACCGGATATTCTTGAACCCTGGACCTGATGAGGACCTTCAGAGGTCACCTTCTCTTTCATGATGAGTGACACATAGCCACCCCAAACAGCAGAGAACATCCCTATTTCTGAAGACTAAGAAAATGCTAGCCATGCTAGCCCCTGGATTTAGTTATTTTCTATTTGCAAGTATCTATTTCCAAACTGGCCAGACTTATCTTACGTAAATTTTTTTTTTTTGGTACTAGGGATCGAACTTGGGACCTTGCGCCTCGCGCTTGTGGGGCAGGTGCCAGAACCAGAGCTAAATCCTCAGCCTATGTAAATTCTTTAAAAACACTCCATTCTTCCGGCCAATTTTCCCTACACCCCCTTTTAATTGCTCTTTTACGCCACAGGAACCACAGAATAGCAGCTGACCATTATGCAATTCAAAATGTGAGTTGTTAACTTCCCTTTGGGCTTTTCTGGGTTAACCCAGGAGGTGTGTGTATGTGTATGCACCCAACAATGTGTACATATTGGGGTTTTAACCCAGGGCTCCCAGGGCTTCACACTGAGCTGTATCTCCAGCCTTTTTATTATTTTGAGGCAAGGTCTTGCTTAGTCATTGCTGACTGGATTTGAACTTGTGATCTTCCTGTCTCGGCCTCCCAGAGTGCTGGGATTACAGACATGTCCTACCACACTTGGCTATGAATTTTATTTTTAATCACTTTTTTTCCTTTTGGTTTTAACATTTTTTTTTTCTAGCCTTTTCAAGTTTGTTATTTACTTTTGTGGTGCTAGGGATCCAACCCAGGGCCTTAGTACTTGCCAGGTGAGTGCTCTAAGTCAATCCCCAGCCCTGTTCGGTTTACTTGGAGCCCAGAACCAGACAATTCTTCTCAACAGGGCCAAACCCACTTCTTTTCTACATGCTACAATCTGCAGAAGTATGTGTTCTCATAGGGCATGGCCATGTAGTTCCTTTCTTCTCAATGTGCCATCCTACTTACAACCTTACTTTTTCTGTTTTTTCTACATTTGATTTTTCACTTGGTGGTACTTAAGTTATGTTTTGTTGCCTGTTTTCCCAGATGATACAAGTTATTTTTGAACTCACACACACATGAAGCATAGTGGTAAAGCCCTTCATCTACATTATTTCATATAGTCCACTCAACCCTTTTTTGGGGTGGGTACTGGAGACTGAACCTGGGGGCATTCTACCTCTGAGCTACATCCCCAGCCCTTGTTATTTTGAGGTAAGTCTTGCTACGCTGACCAGGCTGGCCTTGAATTTGTAATCCTGCTTCATGCGAGTAGCTGAGATTAAGGGCATGCATCCAGCTGTTCAGTCCATTTCATAGATGAAGACGTGGCAGGGTAGGGACATGAACCCTGTCTACCTCCAATTAATATCTATATATCTATTTGGTTGTTATTGTTGCTTTTTGAGAGAGGGTCTCGCTTACCCATTGAATTTCAAGTATATAATATCTGTGTATCAGGCTCTCTGACCAATAAAAAAAAGATTAGAAGACATCATAAAAAAAAATCCCAAGAGCAGCAGGGTGCAGTGGCATAAGCCTGTAATTCCAGCTACTTGGGAGGCTGAGGAAGGAGGATTCCAAGTTTGAGGTCAGCCTGGGCAACCTGGTGAGACCTTATTACAAAATAAAAAATAAAAAAGGGCTGGGGATATATAGCTCCATGGGAAAGTGTCCCTGAATTTAATCCCCAGTACCACAAAAACAAATGTATTTAAAAACAAACAAACAAACAAAAGCACACAAATGTATTTTAAAAAACAAAACAAAAAATAAAACAAGAATGCCTGGATCAGGATTGCCAGATTTAGCAAACATAGGATACCCAACTAAGTGTGAATTTCAGATAAACATATAGAGTCTGCCAAAAAAATGTACATATCAGGAAAAGAAAAACTTGTATATTTTAACACTAAATTTACTGAGACATCATGAGATTAGTACAAGTTACATTTGGCCTCTAAAATTACAAGAGGTGCTCAAAGTGGTGGCCATTAGCTTCCAGACATTTACTACTAGTATGGAGAACTAAAGTGTGTACACATTTTTTTTGCAGACTCTGTATATTTCAGTATGTCTAATGCAATATTTGGGATACATTTGTACAGAGATTACTGATTATGTATCTGAAACTCACATTTAACTCGCCATCATTACATTTTATCTGGTAATATTAGGCTTGGCAGCTTGCCAGAACAAGACTGGGACTGACCTATTCAACTAGTATCAAAATGAGTTTTGGGTCAATTGAAAATAATTCTCCCCTTTGGAGCAGAGCTGCAGCCATGTATACTTGTTGTTTTTTTTTTTTTTTTTTTTGAGACAGGGTCTCCCTATGTAACTTAGGCTGGCCTTGAACTCAGGGCAGTCCACCTGCGTCAGCATCCCAAGTGCTGGGATTGCAGGTGTGCATCACCAC
Organism: Heterocephalus glaber; assembly: GCF_000247695.1. The sequence continues at coordinate 5,844,123 of NW_004624780.1, forward strand.
ATCCGGCAGCCATACATTCTTTAAAATGATAAATCTTGCTGGAGATTTAGCTCAGTGGTTCCACTGCCTGCCCTGCAAGCACAAGGACCCAAGTTCAATCCCTGGCACCAAAAAAAAAAAAAAAAAAAGAGAGATAACTCTCTACAGCATCCACTAGGAATTATGCTATGTTTGAAAATTAAGGCTTTTATTTTGGTGTTGTTGTTGTTTGCCTATGTTGACAATGGGAGTGGATTTTCGCCTCAATATATTTTTAGGGAGAACTTGATTCACTAACCAGGATCTCTGATTTCTTTATATCACCTATCTTAATATCACTTATCTGTTGCTAAATTTTACTTTAACAAAAATGTGAACACAGACTAATTTTATTTAACAAGATCGAAAATAAAACAGACAAATTCACACAAGGCCTTTTGTGTTGTCCAAACAATTCCTCCAGCTATTGACCCAAGGCAATTAATCCAGTGGTATAATTTATAGAATGATTAATATAACAAGAATCATTTCTCAGTTACAAGGGAGTCATTAAGCCCTTGGGGCTCTTTGAAAAAATTACTTTGACTTTTCAGTCACCAGCCTACACAAAAGCAGAGAGAAAAAGGAATGAAATGGAAATACAAACAGAAACTGATTGGCTTCATGCCAATCCCTATCAGAACATCCTCTTTTACAAGGAAACAACAAAATAATGGCTTGAACCCTACTGAATAGAACCAAGAAGTAGTGGTTTATAGACAGAGTTGCTATTTGCCAAGATAAAGTTTATCTTTAATCAAACTTAAATAGAGAGTCAAACTCAGTAAATATGACCATCTCACTCTCACTACTTACTCTTTAGATGGTAAAGTTCTCAGTGCTGAAAGACACACAGGCCCATAGAAGCAGCCACAGATTTATAAAACATCTCCTTTTTGGGGATCAATATATTGCTAAGCTTCATTAGTGATTCCTTCTTCAATGTGATCACAGGTCCCTCCAAATCCATTTTATTTTAGTTATATAAAAATTATTAACAAACTTTGGCTCCCTTACAAACATTCTGTCCTTATATTTAAAAAAGTGATTAAGAACAGTACTGAATAGTAATCACTTCTGTAAAGTTTAATGCATGAGAAACATTCCATCAAGGTGACTGTTCCTTGGAAAATCCTACAAAAACTATATTTTATAAAGTTACTTATTCTGATAAAAGTTCCACTTATAAATAGCAGCCAATACTTCACTGCCTACAAAATTGCAGGCTATCACATTTTACATGTTCAGAACTCAAATGGTTTAAGATTAGATTTTCTACTAAGTGTTAAAAAGACAAAGTCATACAGACACGTCAGTTATCCTGTGATAAGGAGACAAATGACTTCCGTGATTTTACCCCTCAGACAGGTGCCCACAACTACTGGACTGACGCTGCTCAACAAGACCACATTTCTATTTTTTGTTTAAAGAGGAAGTGACATTAACTGGGGGTGGGGGGTCACAGCAGGACTTCACTGAGGCTCATTTGTGGTCAAGGGACAAGCAATGAAGGATGTTGGTATGAGAGAGACTTTCAAGTTAAGAACCTGAGGAAAGCACTCTTCGGAGGTGAGATAAATTTACCGTAGAATCTACTATGGTGAAGTAGTGTTTGCTGATGCCCAGGTGGCAAGAACTCCAGGGAAGCGGACGTCCATGTGGACAGGGGATGCTGGGGCGCTGCGATGTCCTAACAGGTGATGGACCGCACTGAAGGGGAGAAAGATGAGGATGTCGTACAGGGCATCCTATGCTGATCTTGGGACACACTGTTACTCAGTAGTGTTTTGCTGCCAGTGCCAAGTGTGGTGGGGACCAGCAGTTTGAAAATTCTCAGTGCCAGGAATCAGAATGGAGAAGGGCAGTGTGTGAAGAGGAGTTAACACCATGTATCTTCTAGGCAAGCTGAAAGCTGCTCAGCTTCCTGCCAAGCCTGGTGCCTCTTAGGACCAAACTGGCCTGAGTATTAGGACCATTTGAAGAACCAGAAGCCTGGGCATGGAACCGAAAATGAGGTGGGAATTGCTGCCAGAAAGTATTGTTCATAGTATTCACCTAGGGAAGAGGGGTACAGTAGGTTGTTTTTGCTTTTACTTTTGGTGGGGTTAATAACAAGGGCAAATCTTATACCTGAGCTGGTCATGGTTATTATGCAGGGTAAAATTATGCTTGCAAATTCACTCTAGATGGCTGTCCTCCACTTACCAATTCTGTGCATTATTCCTGGGATGTATGGGTTGAATTCCCTACCCCAACCCCAATTTCAATATAAAAACCTTTCTTTTGTATTTGCTCTCCTCATCCCAAATCAAAATAAAACTCTTTGAATGGATTCTGATGCTTTCCTCACAAGCCCAAGGCCTTGGGCATGAACTCTGCCTTGAATCCACAGAGCTGTCTCCAGAGATTTAGTATCAGTTTGACCCGGAGTGGCTGCATGGAGCTCTGGAATTAACATCACAAGCTACTCAGAAAGGCTCCCTTCAGCACTATGTCAGACCCCTGACACAAGCCATGGCGTTATGACTAGAAAGCCCTTAGCTGACCCCTCTTCCTCCCTGGAGAATCTCCTCCACAAGCATGAAGACACTGTACTCCAGGTACACACACAATTTGCCAAGCAGATACAACAGTGGCTAGCAAGTATAGTGATCCCATGTTAGCAGTTAGGAAGACATTTGATTATTTGTTCCTGTCTTCTTGATGCTGAGTGGAACCAACAGACAGATTACTTAAGAAGAAACCAAATCACAGATTAGGTGAAAAGTTTCAAAAAGACTTGAGTGGTGGGAATGAAGCCCTGGCTCTGGAAATATAGTCAGAACCACCACCCTGAGCCCCAGGGAAAAAGAGCGTAGTGTATAGAAAATCTTGCAAAACCTAGCACCAGTTCTTCCTTACGAGGGCTCCAAAGCAAGCAAACAAAACCTTGCCTCTGAAATGACCACCCCTTATACTGCAGCTATTTCTTCTGCTCAGCTGTGAGCCCTAAAGGCAGGGGTGAGAAAGGCAGACTGCATATTTCCAGATAAGAGGAATCAAATCTCCTGGAGGCAGCAGCCCACCTCTCTCCCACTGCTTGGTGACAGCATTCCTAAGCCACATTCAGTGAAAGAATCGGTGCCTGGAGGTCAGAGGTCAAACTCAGGGTTTACAAATCTTAGCAGAAGCCACGTAACCTACTCAACTGAATAAAAGCCCAACCATTGATCCCTACCCTCCCTTCCCAGGAAGGGGAACAGATTTAAGTCAATTTCTTCTTTTTTATAACAACTTGAGGAGTCCAAGAAGGTAGTATGGGAGGAAGGAGCATTCGGTTTCATCTTAAAAAATAAAGATCTCTTTAAGTGTCATCTGAGGTTGTGTACTTTCTTTTCTTCAGTTCTCCTTCGTGGCGGCCTCCAAGGGCTCATCTCCTAAGTCAAGACTCAGCTTGTCAGCCAGCCCCTCAAACTGCCTGCCCAGGCCGCCTGCAGAGTCCAGGAACATGTTGGGGATGTCTTTGCCAAAGTAAATCTTGCTATTGGAAGCAATGGCCTTGTACTTCATCAGCTGCAGATATTCTGGGGTCAGCTTCAGCTGTGACCAACAGTAAAGAAGGCTTAGGTAGGATGAATATTTGAGACAATCTGGGGCGGCACCTCTTCTATTTTTACATGGGGAGAGACTTTCTCAAAGAAATAAATATGCCCCCCTCTACTCTCAGGCCTCCCATAATACAAGTAATAGGGAAGTCATTTCTCTCCAAGAAAGTAGTCTAAAGCCTTCAAGATAGAGTGACAGTTTTCAAAGTTTCCATGTTTAACATAAAAGGGAAACTTCTACAAAGGCCTGTAGTCACAGGGAAGCACCTGTCCCAGACAGTACAGGGGTCCTCAGGTGCAGCCATGACTCTGATCGTGGTGGTTATCCAAACACTGGATGGATGTCAGCACACACACCCACGCCAAAGCCACACTGTCCCCGTTACCTTATTTGCTTCAGCTATTTTCAGGGCAGTGTAGCACTCAGCATCGGCCTTTGCCTTCTCCCGGGCCAGAAATGCAGCATCTGCGGGTAGGAGAGGGTCCAGGGACCATCAGGAGACCATGGTGTGTGGCTGGCAGTGTGGCTCAGTAGTAGAGCACCTGCCTCACCTGGATGAAGCCCTGGGTTCCATCGCTAGCACCACCCCCCACCCCCACCCCCAGACCAACCAACCACCCAACCAAACCCAAAGAAGGCTATGCTCTGGTCCCTGTAACTTTTCTCCTGCTAGCCTCTGTGACCTTGGGGAGATTGCTTTTTCCCTTGTTCTCTGGTTTCCTCATTCACAAAGTTGGGAAAAGGCATTTCTTTTCCTGTTATACTAGTTTTAAGGATTAACCAAGAAAGAAAAAGTGCTCTGAAAGCATCTCTTTAGGATAGGGACTCAAGCAATACTGTTGCTATGGCTAAAATCATGCACTTTAACAGTATTATCTATACAAGCCTGCCACCCAAGACACCTATTGCGTGTGCTTCTTTCTTTCATAGTTCCATGTCTGTGGAGCAACATGGTGGTGGCCCATGCCTCAGGCTCCAATCCTAGAACTTGTCTACCTCAGCCCTCTCATGCTACATAACTCAAAGAGAAGCTCAAAGAAGGCTCTGAATATGGCCAGAACTCCATAAATGAATACCATAAATGTAAATAATAAAGTCCCTCTCCAAGTCCATTTCCTTTTTATTTTCACCAATCATCTTTAAAAGATTCTGATTAGCAGTGCTTAAGCTGGCATAATTCCGAGAGAGTTAGATCCTGTGGTCCAGACCAACAGCTCTGGACACAGACCTACGCAAGCAATGTACTTCCCTACTCCGCTCTGAGTCTGGCTTTCGGTTAAGCAGAGGCAGAAGGTGTAGTATCTACCCCTTGCCTTGGGAATAAGGCCAGCCTCATGTGAGCAGCGTTTGCAGCAGGACACCTGGGGAGGAAGGCAGTGTGTGTGCAGGGCTCACTGCATGCCTTTGGCATGGCCCTGCTGCTATGTCATGACTCAGCTGCCACAGCACCCGATAATGTGGGTATATAAGAAATAAAATGTGAGGGCCGGGGATTTAGCTCAGCAGTTGCGCAAGGATCTGAGTTTGATCCCCAGTGCCAAAAAAAAAGAAATAAAATGTGTTGTTTTGCTAAGAGCTCGTAATGGGGAGCTACTGATCTGTAAAATCCTAATTGGCTCCTCAGTGGCCCCACCAAGCCTCACAGGCCCTGTATGAGTACAACTGGACATAACACTCAGGGGGCCGAAACTTCCCGGAGAGTCCATTTCTGTCCTGGAATTTGCTGGAGAGAAGGCACCACATGAAGTAAAAGGAGGATGGTGGGAAGGAGGGAGAAACTACAGGTGAATGATATTCAGAAAAGATAGCAAAGAAAACACTTCAGCTCCAGTCTCTCAGTGCTGAACAGTCTTTGGAACAACTTACTACCTGCATGGACCCTGAGCAAAGACTCAAAGATCATGAAATTTGCACCGGCTGACTTTTGAGGAGAGAAGGGTAAGGAAAGGGGAGTGAGCTGCCACTGTGGCCCAGTCTCTGAGTTTGCTCCCAGTGCTCGGAGGCCCCTGTGAGGCTGCGAGCTCCAAGCCAGCAAGGACCATGATTTCCTTTCTTTAGGCCCAGCAAAGCGATTGTGTGCACTCAGTATCTGCTTCTCAAAGGAAAAGGATCCCTCAGAAAAGCACTGGCACCAGCCTGGCCCAAGACGTCAGCAACCCAGTCTCAGCAGAGACTAAAGAGCACGGGAATGACCCTGTCACCTGCAAAACTCAGGCATCAATGACACTTCCGCTCACCTTCAATTTCTGAAATCCTTTTCTCTGTCTCCTTCTCCATTACCTTCTGCCCATAGGTGATTTCTGCAACCTGAGCCACTTTTTCTGCCTCTGTGTATATGAGGTTGAGGAAAGACTTAGAGCAATGATACTTCAACTGTCCGCTGATTTCCTCCTTCACCTGAGTGGCAGGGATGCTCACAGGGAGCGCTGCTGTCCTCAGAGGGCGGCAGCACCAGGCATGCATGGGCGAGCACAGCAGCACACCATCACGAGATGGTCACAGGGGAGACTGGACCAGGGAGCACGGCTCTTCCTCTGAGAATGGTGAGGAAGAGCTCTAACTTCTAAATCACAAGGGTTCTTCTTTCAAAGGGATGTTTTGTTTGCTTGGTTTTTTTTTTTTGGTACTGGGGATTGAACTCAGGACCTCGAGCTTGCTAGGCAGGCACTGTGCCACTGAGCTAAATCCCCAGCCCTGTTTGCTTGTTTTTTTGAGACAGGGTCTTGCTATGTATTCTAGGCTAGCCTTGAACTCACCGTGATCTTCCTGCCTCAGTCTCCCAAGCACTGGGATTACACAAGAGGGCCACCACACCTGGCTCCCAAAAGAGTATTTTAAGGACTTTAAGAAGCACTTCGCTTGGCTGGTGGTCTTACGGTGTAGTGATCGGGAGCACAGGTTCTACAGCCAGAGTCCCTTGCTCGGAACTCCAGCCCCCCCTTACTCCACATGACTGTGGACCTGTTTTTTAACCCTCTGTGCTTCAATCCAACAGGATATGGTAATGACAGCATCTCCTTCACAGGGTGGTTGTGGGGACTGAGAGCCTTCATGCATCAAGTGCTCAGAGAAGCACATGGCTCACAGTAAGTGTGAAGTATGTGTTGGCCATTATTTTAGGAATTAACAATGAACAGGAAAGGCTCCTTCCACCTAAGAGGGAGGTGGAAACTCTAAACTCACTACCACTGGCCATGATCTGACACTTTCAACTTTGCTTCTGGGGTCATGAATGCCAATCCTGTGTGGTGGAAATGTGAGAGACAGGATGGTCTAACCACACATGGGCCTTCCCTGCCTCCTCCCACCAACCCCAGCCCTTCTGCCTCAAAGGGGAGCACAGAACCATAATCAGACCAATGAGGGCTTTCTTCCGCTCTGTCTCAGCCTCCTTCTCCACCACCTTCTGTTTCTGAGCTGCAATGAGAAGCTTCGTCTTCTCGCTTTCCCTGAATGGGAAGAAAGTATGCAGCCGTGAGAAAGCTCCTGAGGCACTCACTATCCCTGGAGAGCCACTCCTCTGTAGGGACAGGCACACTGGCTTCCTGCTCTCTCCCAGAAGGCTGCATATGGGCCCAGGCAAACAGCGATCTGGTGCCCAGAAGTGCCGGTGTTGAAGGCTTGGTTCCCAAAGCAGCAGTGTTCAGAGATGGGGCCTTCAGGAGATGCCTGGCTCATGAGGGCTCCAATTTCATCAGTGGGTCAGGCTCCTATGGGTCATTGTGACATAGGTTTTGGGGAAGGACTGTGTTACAAAGGTGAGCTCTCTCTGCTCTGCATCCTGGCTGCCAGGAGAGGGCCGGTTTGCTCTATCACCTGCTCCTGGCCATGACATTCTAACTCACCTCACCCCCCAAAAAGCTAATGTCACAGTGACAGAGAGCTAACACAGCTTTTCTTCGCCTACAGGATATCTTATTTGTGGGAAATAGAACCTAACAAAATGGCTGGATACAGCAGCATTCGTGCCTATAGTGCCAACAACTCAGGAGGCTGAGGTGGCAGGATCACTTGAGCCTAGGGCTTCCAGACTAACATGGACAACACAACAAGACCCAGTCTCAAAGCCAAACCCAGCCAAAAATGAAATGCATTTTAGTAAGCTACACATGCCTGTGCACTATCTTTCTCTCATATCTCCATCTCTGGCATGAGCCACTGAACACAGCACACAGACCTTCGCCTTTTAGATGCACTGCTGCTTTCTAGGGCTCCCCTGTGGTCTCAGTCAGTTAGGGAGCCCAGCAAGGGCCCTGATCGCCAGCCCAATCTGACAGTGCAACAGGTTCTATTAGATGCTGAAGAAAGGGAGAAACTGCAGGGCCTGGCACAACCGAGGCAAAGGGCATACTCACATCAGCTCGTAGTTTCTGCGGATTGCCTCAGGGATATTGGGCTTGGTCACCCGCACAGCCTGGAGAAGGACGCAAACAGCAGCTGATGAGAAAGTCAGAGTGCTAAGGGACATAAATTCTCAAAGGTCCTAGACTCTCCTGTGCAAAAAGGACATCCCTTGCAAGAGAAGATGCAATGTCATGGAGAGGGGACTCTCCCACGGTGGCAAAGCTTACTTGGATGACAAGCCCAGGGGCCATGGAGGTCAGGTCCTGTTGCAAAGCCAGTTTGAGATTTTCATCAATCTGATCTGGAATCAAGAAAGACATAGAAAAAGAACTGTTATACCCCTTGCAAGGTGGAAGCCATGGTACAAGTGGGAACACCAGCTCAAGAATGTACCTGACAGGCAAAAGGTTTTCGCAAAGGTGTGTACTTAACGAAGTCCAGAAGCCTAAAGGTTTGCCAGGCTGCTGCAGTATACACTTAAGCAGCCTTGACATAAGCAACATGTAAAAGTATTCTTTCGGTGGCCACAAGGTAAAAATTACCTTTGTTGTTAAAATTGCCCTACAAAAGACTGAGCTTAGAAAAAGAAGAATCCTAGCACATTCCTGGAGTCAGGCAGCAGCCTTTTCCTAGATAACTGCAGCAAAAGAGAAGGCAGGCCCACAGTTTCAATGGAGCAGGAAGAATAGCTATGTAGAATCTTCTGAAAATAGGTGAGCAATTAAATCTAGTAATTTTGGAAGCTTCCAAAAGATAGACAGACACTGAACAGCTCCAACAGACTGAAAATGAAGCCAGGCTGGGATGTCTAAATAGAACCACCTCCCTCACTGTCAGCTGCTATCTGCTTTAAGTGGTCATTTCTCATTCAGCTGTGCCCAAGGAAGGCTCTCTGAGGAATAGCAAGTCTACTTCCTTTTATAGATGCCAAAACTGAAGTCCACAGAAGCCAATTACAGTCAAAATTCAACCTGTTGACTGGGGTATAGGTCAGTGATAGAGCATTTCCCCAGTATTGTGGGAAAGGGTCTGGGTTCCATTCCCAGCAAGGCAAAAGAAGCTGTTTAATTACCATGCTTTGACCATTAGGATTTTAAAACAGTGTTTTCTTCAACTGTCCTACCACCAAGCAAGGAATTGTCATGTTTCTACATGTAGGTTAAGTTTCCACAAACCTCTTGGCACTGAGGAAGAAATGCCATAAAGTCAGTCAGAACCTCCCAACTGATGTGGGCCTAACAATATGACAACTATAAATACGTACTATTCTATTTTTTTCATAAAAATTCCATTTTAGTTTTCTTTCCTCTTTAAAAAATTTTTATATTGTGGTGCTAGTGATTGAACACAGGGCCTTGCACGTTGGACCTGTGCTCTACCACTGAGCTATACTCCCAGCTCCTAGACAAACTTTATGTAGCCTTATAGCCAGCCCTGGTGATACATGCCTGTAATCCCAGTACTTTGAGAGCCTGAGGCAGGAGGACAGCAAGTTCAAGTCCTGTCTGGGCAAAATAGCAAGACCTTGCCTCAAAATAAAAAAGGGCTAGGGATGTGGCTGAGTGTAAAGGCCCAGAGTTCAATCCCCAGTAACCCAGAAAAAAAAAGGCCCAATGATCTGTTCTCTACCTAAGTTAATAACATAGTCATTTATCAGACCAAATTATACCTAGGCACAGTAGAAACCCATGGCCCTGGTGAAGTCTAGAAGAAATATTTGGTACAGTGTTTCAGTGCTACTACTAACACATCATTCATATACTAGGGGGATGCTGACAAGCACCAATTAAGTTATGTTCCTAAGTAAGCACAGGGGTTCTTCAGGTTGTCTTCTGAGCAAGTATTAGAAAATACTCTTATAAAATGGACAAAAAGGAGGCAGTAGAGGAAGAAGTGATGAAGGTTATGCAGTCACATCTAAAGCGAGGTTGTGGGCATCCTGGGGGAGGGAACTGTAGAAGCAGCTCCTGAGCTCAAAGGCATCATTAGAGACACATTTCCTCCATGGATGCACTGATTCTAAAACAGTGGTTTCCAGCAAGAGTGTAATTTAGAGAGAGAAAAAAAAAATTCAGAGCAAATACACTTTCTCAGCTCCGCTGCATAAGCTTTACACTTCACTAAGTTACCAAGTTTATCTGTAAGACAGTAAGGGTTTGAATGCAGAACAATTAGTATTTTAATTTTCTCTTCAGGGACATTAGAGATCCTTTGTCTTTTTTTGTTTCAAATGTTTTAAAATATTCATTTAATGGCACAAGTCCTAAAACAACAGCCAGATAGAAAACTAGTATTTCATAAAATTCTATTAGTTTGGGGTAACAAAAATCAGCAGTGAATTCACCAGTTTTTTTCTTGAAGACACAATGAATCCAAAAGTAACAAAAGAACATAAAAACCTTCAAAATAAATTTAGATTCATTTTCTCCTGTAGAAAATTATAAGCAATTTTGATGATTTCCTAAATCTTAAACAGTGCAAAAGGTTATTTGCTTAATTGTAATGATAGGGTACATCAATGATTTCTCCTTCCAAAACCATTCTTGGACTAGGGATGAGGTTCAGAGGTAGAGCACTTGCCTAGTATACATGAGGCCCTGGGTTTGATCCCAGCTCTGGAAAAAAAAAAAAAAAATCCTGCTCAGGGTCTGTTTTATGAGAATTCCTAGGAAAAATCATTTTCCAGTGCTAGTTTCAAGAAAAATTCATTAACTTTTAGCACTGGCAATTAGGAAATTTCTAGAATCAAGTTTATTATTTTTTCTACTTATTTTATTTTTTTTGTACTGGGGATGGAACTTGGGACCTTGCACATGAGAGGCAGGCGGTAGAACCACTGAGCTACATCCCCAGCCCTTTTCTACTTATTTATTTATTTTTTTTGGTACCGGGGATTGAACTCAGATCCTTGCGCTTGTGAGGCAGGTGGCAGAACCACTGAGCTAAATCCCTGGCCCTATTTTCTACTTATTTTTAATACATGTTTGCAGTTCATAGTTTACATTCACTGCGGTAGAAGCAAGTTTATTTTTTTGTTTGTTTGTTTGTTTTTTTGGTACCAGGGATCGAACTTGGGTCCTTGAGCTTGTGAAATCACTGAGCTAAATCCCCGGCCCAGAGGCAAGTTTAAACAATAGTACTGGGGATTTAGCTCAGTAGTTCCGCTGCCTGCCTCAAAAGGGCAAGGTCTCAAGTTTGATCCTCCGTACTAAATAAACAATCGTACAAAGAAGTTGTAACAATTACTGAAATGTTTTCTTCCTTCGCAGCTGAAAAGGACCAGAGGTGTCTACTTAAAATATGTGGATCCTTTTGTTTAGAGGGACAGAACACACACACACACACAAACCCTGGGAGCTGTAAGAAGCTATGCTCTTACTCCCTTCTAGAATTAACTGTGAACAATATCGTTCTTATCACCTATCCTTAGGGCCCTTTGCTCAGAGTGGCACGGGACACTGAGAACATGGAAGAAAAGAATACTGAAGTGACAGCTCGGAGAGGAAGGTTCTAGTTTCAGCTTTGCTATCAACTAGCACCTAGCTTTGTGACCTTCTTGCTCTGGGCCTCACTGACAGGTAGGAGAGGAAGGTTCTAGTTTCAGCTCTTCTATCAGCCAGCTCTGACTTTCTCACTTTGAGCCTCTTCAAATGAGGATACTGGGTCACATAACCTCTAAGTTTCTTCTGGAAACGACACTGTCTTCAGTATAGGATATTTTAGAGACAGTGAGAACACATTTCCCTTCCAGTCCCAATTTGAGCCAGAAGTGAATACTCTCTTCCACTGTTATTCCTGTGCTCCCAGCCCGATCACCCCAAAGATCTTCTTGTACTGTCACCCACATTTTCCACGAACACCCTTGTGACCTGTTCCTGTGCACCACCCATCCTATTCTGTGGCAGCTCAGGACCAGGCAGTGAGAAGACACAGGGCTGCTAAAGCCTGGCATGACTGGGGGATGTGTTACCGAACAGCTCGATGTAGACCTCCTGAAGTGTGTGGACGCTGCAGAACTGGTTCAGCTCGTGGTGGATCTTGTTGAAGATGAGGGCCTTGTCGTAGTCAGCAGTGTAGTTCTTCACTATATCGTACACTGGGAAAGGTGGGGAGAGAGGCTCAGCTAAGAACATGCAAGACTCCATTCTCAAACTTCCTCTTTTTTTGGGGGGGGTACTGGGGGATCAAACTTGGGACCTTCCGCTTGCAAGGCAGGCAGCGGAACCACTGAGCTAAATCCCTGGCCCCTCAAAACTTCCTCTTAAACAGCAGTCCTCCCTTCCTGAGATGCCAAGACAGACTGGGGGAAAAGTAGGCCATTGGGAGGGGACACTGAAGACATACCTGCATTTGGGACCAGGAAGTTCACCACTTCAATTCTATCAAAGTAGATCATTACACCACCACTATTGGAGGGAGAAGGGGCAAAGATGTCACCAAATAAGCCCTGGAATATGATGCAGTCTCCTAAGATGTGTGACTGGCAGAAAAGAAAAAGCATTTGTGGAACATAGGCATCTTGGATCTCCAAGAAAGAGATCTGTAGAGCTCCTGAGGAATGATACCTCCAAAAACACCTCCACATAGAGACAAGTGAGACCTTTAGGGTTCCAGTAAGAAAAGAACAGTTCAAATGAATCAGCAATGTCTTTTGATGAACACACGTCACTGTGGAACTTTATGGTCAGTGTTTCTCACTTTAGCTTCACCATCACTTTAGTTCAAATATTAATTATAAAAAGATTGATCATGGCACTCTGGCCCTTCACAAACCCAGGATCTTTTCTCCTGCACTTTACTGCCTCAGCAAGCCAGAACACAGCAAGGTGGGGGATAGAGAATTTGGTAAAATCGCCAGGACACTATGTCACTGTCTCTTCCTGTAGCCAACCAGGCAGCCAGCCAGCCAGTCATTCCTTTTACTTCCTGGGGCTTAACAGCTCTATTCTGGGCACCTTACCTGGTCCCACAAGGTACATTCTTCACCTCATCTGTCTGAAGTGTGGTCTGGGAACAGAAGAAACATCAGATGCTGTCAGGTGGGCAGTGACAAAGTAACTTCATATTCAGAATCCCAAATGCCCCCATCCTTGTTTACTTATTTGGATTGAGCTTTGCCTATGTTACACAGGGATATCCCATCTGACCTTGCTTCCTTATGTTTTTTTTTTTTTTTTTTCGTACCAGGGATTTTTTTTTTTTTTTTTTTCGTACCAGGGATTGAACTGGGGACCTTGAGCTTGCAAGGCAGGTGGCAGAACCACTGAGCTAAATCCCTGGCCTTCCTTCCTTATGATACAGGAGAAAATATAACTCCCAACCTGTTAGATGCTAGAAACGCCATTTGTGCCCCTGAAATAGAAGAATGAATCCTAAGGAGGTTAAGAATAGCAAAGATTTTATTGAGAGAGAGCTCCTGAGAGACAGGAGGGGACCCGAAAGTGGGTTGCCACAGAGGTCATTTCCAGGAATATTTTATAGAACAAAAATCACAAGGTCGGTACAAAACCACGAGGTGGGTAAAAATGTGGGTCAAATAATCAACTAATAAGATTACACCAGTGGTACAAATGGATCTCATTACTTTCATTGTATTTTTACCAATAAAATTAATAAAAAGCCATCTGATGGGACAGTCATGCAGGTACCAGTGGCAGTTCAAGCTGCACGGTGGTGAGACATTAGAATTACAGCCTGGCCCCATGGTGAACTTGTTAAGGAATCTTAAGACTTTACTTTTCTATTTGCTAGTTTTAAAACAGCAGATTTCTTACTTAACCTGCTTGGCCCATTCTCTGGATTACTGTGGGACTCAAATGAGATAATGTATCAGAATGCACTGTGGAAGCCATAAAGCATGCTAAGAGGGAGAAAACACTCATGAGGAAAGTGACTGTGAGGGATGTTTGCTATCTTGCTGGGTTAGTTTAAAAGTTATTCTTGAAATCTTTTGATTCTTCTTACCTGGACCTACTTCATAGATGTCTACTTTGACTTAGCCAAGCTTAAATCTGTCACAACTAATCTTGATCCTATTTTTGAAGTCATAACCCTGCCCAATCCAACTTTCTTCATCCTTCCAAAAAAATTAAGCTCACGTTTCAGAAGTTCAAGTAAGAACCAGCAAAACTGCCATATTTTATTTCTACGTATCATGGTAGCTTGTGACAAGACTTTTCCTGTAGTATGTGTCCAACCTTTTGGGTTGCCTAGGCTGCATAGAGTGAAGAGGAATTGTTTTGGGCCATATATAAAATATATGATATGGTTAATAAAGATAAATAACCTTTCTTTTAAAAAAATATTTATTATAGTATTAAAAAAGAGGGCAAGTGACCTGTGGGCTGCATATTGGACACAGTAATAGATTCTTCTCTGGGTTTGTCCTGAAGTGAAGAAACAACCCCCACTTCTGGCTGATGGGCCAAGTGAAGCAATGACTCCATTCAGCTATTTCGGGAATCAAGTAAAGCCGGGGATTTAGCTCAGTGGTTCCTCCACCTGCTTCGCAAGCGCAAGGTCCCGAGTTCAATCCCCAGTACCCAAAAAAAAAAAAAAAAAAAATCAAGTACATTTCCAAGAGTTTAATCAGTCTCTGAAAAGGCATTTTCCTCACCCAGTGGCTCAATAATTTCAAACCATGTCATAATCAACAACCTAAACGTGCAGTCACCCCACCATTGCATATCGGCCAAATGTACCTGCACGGACTTATATGACGTGATGAAAGGAAGCATGAGATGGAAACCAGGACCGCTGGTGGAAGTCAGCAGTGCACCGCCTCTGCAGAAGGGAAGGGAGAGGCTGGGTCAGTGCAGAAAGAGGAACTATCGGGACAAGGGCGTAGGGGCCACCTTTCTCTCCAGTCTTCTAAGCATTCAACATAAGAGTGACAGGTGCCAAGCCACGTACACAGATCCCTTTCTTCCTTTCTCACCTCAAACCCTTATATTCTAGGAAGCCCAACAGTAAAACAGAAAACCATTAGTCACACTTTTGCAACAAGAAAAACATGCACACATGCTAAGGGAAATAAAGATAGACCTCTTGGCTACACTCAAGAAAATTTTACTCTGTCGTATCAGTTTATTTTTTGGCAATCCATTAGAGCAGTTACACGCAGTAATACAATTATCAACACAATTATCAACTGGCCGTGGTACTACTGAGTCCAGGGACATGTCCAACACAAAAGAATTTTAAGTACACCTTATTTTTTTGGTGGTGAAGATTGAACCTAGGCCCTCACACATGTTCCATCACTGAGTGACATCCCTAGCTTCAGTAAGAGTTTTAGAACTTGCCATTAGCAATCCAGAGATAAATATCACAAGGCACATTTAAGAAGGGTTTCATAAAGACTTCAAGCAAAACCTCGGTCAAAGTTATAAAACGAAAGCAACTCAAGATTTATAAATGCTTCTTTGCTTTATATTATGAAGTCAAAAATATTTTTTTTCTTTTTTTCCCAGTACCAGGGATTGAACTCAGGATCTTGCACTTGCAAGGCAGGCCCGGTGCCACTGAGCTATTCAAAAATAATTTTTAAAAAGCAATAAAATAAACAGTGATATAATGTGCTCTTTCACTGTAAGGAGTACTGTTCTAAGGATTGTCTTCATTGACACAAATCAATCTCCAGGACCTTTCATTTTTCCTGAAATGTTCATTTTAGAGGAACCTCCCAAATTAGAGTGGGCTGTATTCTGAAACTGCCATCAAGAACTGGGACTAGAAGCTTTTGAAAGGGTAACCTGGTAGTGTGGAACCAAGACTCCCAGAAGGATGCAGGAGACAATATTTCAGGAATGGTCTGCAAGAAATGCTGGTTCCTTCAGGCTTGTCTCTAAATCTATAAACATATTTATCAGCATCATGACAAAATATGAAGGTTTTAAATTACACACACACACACACACACACACACACGGTGCACACGCTTTGGTCAATGACATAAAAGCTCAATCTAAAAGGACTGCTCTATTCAATAAAATAGAAACACAGATATTCAGCAGATTCTGCTGAGAGTCATCTAATAGGAAACTGCAAGCTTCTCCTGTCTTGCCTTACCTGTAATATACTCCAATATGTCCCTCTTCTATCTTGTGCACAGCTGAGAAGAGAGATGCACACAAGAAACTGGAAGCCACCGCCACAACTGCTCCCAGCTGAGCCATCAGGCAACTTTTATCCTAGGGAAAAGATATGGGAAAATGTGTGGTCTGACACGAAGGAGACAAGCTATGCCAGTGAGAGGATGTCACCAAGCTGAGCTTCCTGAAAGTGATTCATACAGTCAGTGGTAGTAGGAGCAAAAGGACAGATCCACAACGCGTTTCTTGCTTGGTGTCAGTCAACGTTTCCATTCGTTAATTGGAATTATACTCTCCACTGCTCTGAAGAGGCGGCAGCTCCAGATACAGCCTTTGCCCTAGGGAGAAACGGTGCCATCTGGGCAGAGTCTAGAACACAGCTTTCTCTTCCTGTGTACATGAATGTGCTGTCCCTAGAGCCACTTGTGCTAGTAAAAGGAAGAGGCAGCTGCACTACGCTGGCCCAAATTACAGAGGATGCCAAATGACAGGCAGTTGTGGCTGTGTAATTCTGGTGAGAGCCTCCCAGGTCTAATTGCTGCCATTTCAAAAGAAACCACCGTTTCCTCCATTCAGACGCTAGAGAGACAGAGACAGCAAGCAGCCAAGCCGGGTTTGATTCTCTGGCCTTTCATCCAACTTCTCAGCTATTCCTTTGGACCTAGAGGGGACAGGGTTCTACGGAAGACAGAATCCACACTCCCAGCTCCTTTTCGTGAAGGAAAAAGGGGAAACAGGGAGTGAGTGCCCCAGGCCGGGACGCTGCGGGATCCTGAGTCTAACTGCTTTCAGGTACCAGGATGCGAAGAGCTGGCATCTAGGTAGAAACTCACTTCCTGGCCACTGGAAGATCTGGAAAAACTCTGGCGACTGACAGCAAAGTTGGGCCGCGTGCGCCCGGGCCATGAGCGCGGCTCTGCCGGGCTGGGCGCAGAGGTCTGCTCCAGGGGCACAGCCCCGTCCTTCCGCTTGGGACCCTCTGGGCCGCCCCCGCCCACCTCGCGCCCCTTCCCTCGCACCCCGCCAGCCTCACTCGGGCCTGCCTGGGGGCTCGCGCGGAGGGGACGGGCGGAAAAAGCTTCTTCAGGTCCCGAAGCGGCCCGGCGGACGGAGAGAAGCTGCTGGGGCCGGTACCCCGGAGCCCCGCGACTCAACTCGGGTTTGGAGCTGCAGCGAGGCCTGGAGCGCGCACTAAGGTGCGGGGGCCGCGTACCAGGTTGTCCCTTCAGGCGTTCCGTACTCGTCCGAACCCGCTTGCAACCACAGAAACCACCACACACTACTTAGTACACTACTTCCTTCCGGGCCCGTCGCTCCGGTGACGCCATCAATTCACGCGAGAAGGCTACACCCCCTTACCTTGGCCTCTGCATCAGCTCCGCCCCTCGCAGTCCGAGTGGTCAGTGTCTACCGACGGCCGCGAGAGGGCGCACGTGACCGGTCAGGATTTCTGGGCCGGGACGCCGACCCGGGCTGGGGAACAGTCAGTGGCAGGACTCGTGGCCCTAGTTGTCACTCCCCGAGGTTTTGATTTGGGAGATTGCTCTGGCTTTCCCCTCCACCTCAGGCCAAGCCTGGCCTTTTTCCCAGAGGATGTGCGAGCGCGTGCCAGGGCCCTGCGCCTCGGCAGAACTGGCCATATTTGAGCGGTGCAGATTAGCATGTGACGCCGTTAGCCGACAGCCCTGACTTTGAATCGCCCTTTATGTTTTTCTGGGAGCGTTGGCCCTTGAGGTAGCCACAGCAGCATAAAGCAGTTAAGAAGGAATTATGATCCCCGTTTAAAAGCGGAATCCTAGAAGTGCGTTGAGGTGCAAGGCAAGATTCTGTCGTGCTTCCTTGGCCTGTGCGCCCTGCAGCTGTCGGGGAACAGGTCTGCCCTTCAGCACTGCCTGGTTTTCGAGGACACAGGCTGCAGGCACCGTGGGCCAGGACCAGAAGCCAGGCTGTGCGCCTTGGAGACCGAGGGCCCCATTAGTGAGAGCTTTCGGGGTGGTGTCAGTGGTACAACACTTACCTAGCATGTGCTGGGCTCCGGGTCCAATCCCCAGCACTGCGAAAGAAAAATAAACACCTGCATACGCTTTCGGGAAATGAAAAACTTTTAGTTGAAAAAAAAAAGGCGGCAGTGTTAGGTGAGTTTAGGACTCAGGGTAAGGGAAGTTTAGGTTTTCTGGGCATGGCTTCTTAGAATTGATTGGCCCATTCCCTCTTGCTGTTTTGCTGTGGGTGGGAGTATGTCTGATGTTCCAGCATTGTTTGGTTAAGCCAGTAAGTGGGCTGTGAGTGCCCACTGCCATACCTGAAGGCCTCTCCTTTCTCCACGCTGTGCCCAACATACACAGACCCAAGTGGCCGGCACTTGATTGATGGATTCTATCAGGACCTGAGAACCTTCTGACCTCAGGTTCTGCGTGTGCTTAATAAATACTATTTAATAGTTGAGCAATGAGCGAGAAAAAAAGGAAGTATTTAAATTACCTGTGATTGAAGAATTTCCTTCCAGTAATCCCAGCACGCTGGGAGGCTGAGGCAGTAGGATCACAAATTCCAGTTTAGCCAGGTGTGGTGGCACATACCTGTAGTCGCAGCACTTGGAAGCCTGAGGCAGGAGGATTGCCATGAGTTTGAGGCCAGCCTGGGCTACATAGCTCAAGGCCAGCCTGAACTACATAGTGAGACCCTGTCTCAAAAAAAAAAAAAAGTCATAAAGACACAAATTCCAGCTTAGCCTGGGCAGTTTAGTAATTTGGTGAGACCCTGTCATGAAATAAAACCCGAAAAAGGCTGGGGATGTAGCTCAGTGTGAAGGCCCTGGGTTCAATCTGCAATTAAACTTTGGAATGAATAGCATGAACGTTGCGTGACAGCCTCAGGGCAAGAGGTAGATTCAGTAGATGATAATCCAACAGTTCTTTTTTTTTGGAACGGGGTATTGAACTCGGGTCCTTGCACTTTTGAGGCGGAACCACTGAGCTGAATCCCTAGCCCTTGAAAACCCCTTTCTTAAGAGACCTGTGATATTTATGACTCAATATCCAAAGTTGTGAAGCAGATAAGTCTGTGATGGTTCTTTTTTTTTTTTAATTCTTTTATTGGTAGATTTTAGGTATACAATTCATTTACAATTATCATTGGGTGTTTGTACCTGTTCATGATATATCTTGGTTCTTGTTTTTTCCCTTTACCTGTGTGCCCTTCACCCCCTCTACCCTTCCCTATTTACATAGATTTTATTTCCATTTTTTTTCTTTTCTCATAGTTTTTCCTTTCCCTCTTTTCCTTTCCCCATTCTCCTCCCTTCACCCCTTTGTCTTTGGACCTTTTTTCCTATTTCAAATTATCAATTATTCATTGTAATCATTTTAACCCTTGTTTACACTATCAGTTTCTCACACTAGAGAAACTATTGTGATGATCCTTTTAACAAAAGTGTTTATGAATTCATGTTTCAGAAACTTTCAGTATGGGCTAGTGGTTAAGCTCAGATAGGCCCTGGTCAGATTGCCTGGGTTTTAATCATGGCCCCTGCTTTTCATTAGCTGTGTCATGTCAGGAAAATGATTTACCTTACCTATGCTTCAGTTTCTTTATCTGTAAAATGGAGGTAATAATAGTATGAATCTTACAGAACTATTGTGGGGGTTAAGTAACAGAGAAAAGCACACACAGTATTTGACTCTTTTTTTTTTGAGACAGGGTCTCACCATGTAGTCCAGGCTGGACTCAAACTCATGATCCTCTTGCCTCAGCCTCCCAAGTACTGGAATTACTGGCATGAGCTAGTATGCCCAGCTATGGGCTATGTTTGACACATTTTAAGTGTTTGGCAAATGTTGCTGTTTCAAATAGCAAATTCCCTTAATGTATTCTTGCATATTTGTGGGTTCAGAGTATTAACATGTCAGGGGATGAGGAAGGATAAGCTTAAAGTTATGTGGTATTGAGCAATAATCAAATGAAGTCTTAGTAGAAGAAGAAATAAGGGACCCAGAAATTATAGGTCAATAGATATTTACTATACAGATTTTATAAAGTGTTATTGAGTGCTTTCTATGCTAGGGCCCGATACCTTGCACTTTCTCATCTGATATAATCTTCATGTAGGACTTTGAGTTCAACTCCATATTTAGAGGGGAAAGTTGAAGCCCAGGGAAGTTACAAGATTGCTTGAGATCACAAAGGTAGTGAGTCACAAAAGCAGAATCCCAAGTCTATTTCTTTTTTTTATAGCAAAACATTTATTGGTTCATTTTAGACACACATATGATAACACTTATCATAGGGAATTTGTACCTAGTCTGTTTCTTTTTTACAATCTATGAATAGGAAAATGATTCAGTTTATGCCCCCCCCCCCCATACAGGCACACACACCAAATTTCCTTGTAGGCTTTCAGGAATATATATCAGTGATCAGAATTTGTAAAACTTTAGATTGGAAGCTTAGCAGTGGTAGGTTTGAGTGGTGAGTTAGTCCACTCTGCATCACTGTTACAAAATAACCGAGGTAATGAACTTAAAGGAGGAAACATTTATTTTGCCTCATGGTTTCAGAGTTTCAGTCCATGGCCACTTGACCTTGTGGTTTTGGGCCTGTGGCAGCACAGTTCATCATGGAGGGAGAGTGTAGTGCAGGAAACCTGCTGGTTTCATAGTGGCCAGGCCAAGATGGCCCCAGATGACCTAACTTCTTCCTGCAAGACCCCACCCTTTAAAGGTACCACCACCTTCCAATAGCACCATGAGCTAGAGACCAAACCATCAATGGTTGAGCCTCTGGGTGACCTTTGGGATCCACAGTACAAGGGATAAAAAATATTCTCACTAGAAATTGACCTTCCCCTAGCTCTGGATTTGTTGTTTGTTTTGTCATCCTATCAACCTAATTACTAGTGAGAGTTCCACTCCCAAGAGAGAATTCTGAGACCGCTTCTTTAACAACTAGAGCCCTTTTCAAAAATTAATAATCAGGAACAAGGTAACTTTTAGAATCTTTGGCTTTGATTCTTTTACATCACAAGAGTAGAAGTTGCTGAAAATTATTTTGATTTAGATTTTTCTTTTTCTACTTTGGGCTCGAAAACAGAGATCAGATATTCTTTTTTCCCCAGTACTAGGGATCGAACTCAGGACCTTGAGCTTACCAGGCAGGTGCGGTGCCACTGAGCTACATCCCCGGGCCAATATTATTTTCTAGGATGTTTGATTCTAGAATCAAGCTACGGGTGGGTGAGCTTGGGGAAAGTGTGCACTGTGTGCTTGGGGCTGATGCTGTCGCTCAGTGGCTGTGCAAGGCTGGCTTCCGTCCCCAATGCCACAGAGCTTAATTGCTTAGAGCTTCTTTGGAACTTTTTGTTTGTTTGTTGTTGTTGTTTTCAGTTGGAAGACTCATGATTGGTGCCTTCCAAGGACAGACAGATATTTGGAGGGGGAAATCACAGTTTTTCAAGGTAGGTGGGTAAAGGGATTGAAGAGGCATCAAGAAAAAAATGAGTTAGAAGTCATCTAAAGATCATTTATTTTGTGCCATTGGGTGTTCCCTGTGGCTCCTTGTGTCTTGGGGTGGGGGTGGGGTCCTCCCTCCTGTCTCTGTTGTTTTGGAATTCTCGTGGGCTTGAACCAGCAGTGACTTCAATGTGTACTGAGGATTGGTTGTTAGCCAGAATGAAAAGATGGCCCTTTGATAATGGCACAGAAGTTAGAATTAGAGGTATACACTTGGGAGCCAATTGTCCCGTAACAAGGGTGCTATCACTCAAGTTTCCTTATCCTGTCAATTCTTTATTTTTTGTACCGGGGATCAAACTCAGGACCTTGTGCTTGTGAGGCAGGTGGTGGTACCACTGAGCTAAATTCAAGGCCCTTCCTGTCACTTCTTATGGTGTCAATAAATTGTGTTGCAAAAGAATGATGTTTTCCTATTATCTGAGATCACTTACAGACCACCATTGGGTGTTGCCCATACATTCCAGCTGGTTTGCTTTGCAAAGAGGTTTACATTCTTGCCTGTGGTGCCATTTGGAATAAGTGGGTATATTGTCAATGTCCCAAATAATAACTCCCAAAAGACAAAAGAAGAACACCAGCCATGGGCTCCCAAACCAAGTAACATATGTAAGCCCAGTTTTGTCTGTTACAGCAAGGACCGACTACGGGGAATTACTGGGTCAATAATGTCTGTATTACGACTTCCTCTCCTCCCTAAGACACAGGAGCCAATTAGTACACAACTGTCTGTGGCCTTGTTTCAAAAATGCTCTTGTTCAGTGTGATCTAAGATGAGCAGCAATCTGTTACCTATTTACACACCTGGGATTTCAGGTAGTGTGCATCTAAATGTGATACTTAAAAATTTTAAATGCATGAAATATAATTGAAATGGTCATTCTAACTTTGTGTGTGAAG
The DNA here is from genome assembly GCF_000247695.1 of Heterocephalus glaber. The sequence continues at coordinate 5,866,570 of NW_004624780.1, forward strand.
TCAAGTTCATACTAAAGCTGTGCCTATAAAAAAGATCATTTTGTGATTATATGTTTTTATAGTTTCATTGAGGCAAATTGACATGCAGTAAGCCAGTCTAAAATATATTGTTGAAGTTCGGGTATGTTACCTCTATGAAATTATCATCACAAGCAAGATAAGAACATACCCATCATGCCCCAGTTCCTCATTCTTCTTTGTAGTCTCTCCCTTCCACCCTTCTTTGGGACATCCAGATTCTCCCCAAACCACTGGTCTGCTCTTGTCATTCTAAATTAGTTTGCATTTTGTAGACTTTTATATGAATGTAATCAATGTTGTGGGGATTATGGCTTTCTTTTATCAACAACAACAACAGCATGTTTTTTACAGTACTTGAGATTCAACCCATGGGTGTGGCACCACTGAGTTACCTCTCCAGCCTTTTAAAAATATTCTCTATTTTGTGACTGGGTCTTGCTAAGTTGCTTGGGCTGCCCTTGAACTTGTAATGCTCCTGCTTTAGCCTCCCAAGTAGCTGGGATTATAGGCCTACACTGCCATGCTTGACTAGAATAATTATTTTAAGATCTATTCATGCTGTTCAGTCTTAGAGTAGCTCATTCTTCTTCATTGCTGTGTAGTACTCCACCACACAGTTGTACAATTTATCTGTTCCTTTAGGGTGAATCAGTTATTGTGTATGTTAGTAATCCAACCCACTTATATTCACAGAGAGGCTTAGGTCACAAAGAGGAAGTATCTAGCAAAGGGACTTGGCCAAAGTCCAGAGTGCCTTTTGGAAGTATGAGGAAGAACAGCCAGGTAGCCTGAGATTCTGTGCCAACAGGCCTGCAGTTTTCAGGTTGTTTTGGGCTGGCTCACCCAACTGAGGTGGCCTTTTGTTTGACATCTCTAATCCTCCAACTCTGAATCTATCATAACATTAGGTATTTCTGAAGAAAGGCTATATGGAATCATATCTGCATATGTTGCTCTATACATCTTTCTATATCACTGATGAACTTTTTTTGCCATAGATAAAGAAATGTATTAGACACTTCTTAGAATCTCAGGCTGTTTTCCATTGATGTAAGAGAATACCAGAAACTGGGACATTTATAAAGCATAGAGGTTTATGTGTCTTACAGTTGTGGAAGCTGGAGCCCCAGCAGCATGGTGCTGGCACCCGGCGAGGACCTTCTCTGTGCCTGCTGACATGGTGCAGGGTATCACGTGGTGAGACAGAGCCAGGGTACTGTCTCAGGGCCTGTTCCTCTTACGAAGCCACAGATGCCAGAGTAGGAGCCCATCATCCTGACCTTACCTACTCCTTGTTACTTCCCAGAGGCCCCACCTCTAGAAACCATTACCATAGGATTCTGGGGCTCCAGTTCCCGACCTGTGGATGTCAGGGAACTGACATGAATAACCTAAGCTTTGAGCTTGAGAGGCAGCCTCAGAGGACGAGTTGTCCTAGGCCAGTCTTTCTCCACCTGCACTCTTAGTCCCATCCCTTCTCTCTCTTCAGGGACCTGGAGCCTTCATTTAGCTCCCCTTTCTCCTGGACTTGGGCCTTAGGGGCCCCCCCATCCTGTGGCTAGAAGGCTCTAGTCCTCACCTGGTTTGTCTCTTTCCTCTTAAGCAAAATTTCCTGAGGAAAGGTAGCCTATAGTAGCTGTCTTCACATCCTCCTTCCCAGCCCCTGGTTTCCAGTGGCTTTCTCTGGAGGGCGTGGTGCTGTTGAGTGACCCAATGGCCAAACCACCCTCTTTTCTCCCCAATTCCCCATCCCTCCCATTTTCTCCTTGTCCAAATGCCTCTTTTCAATTTTCATCCCTAACTACTCCTCGAACCACACCCTTCATCTGCTGCTTTTCTTTTTCTACCTTTTCTTTCTGGATGGTCTTTTGTATTCTCAATATTAATGTTAGTATTTTGTGGTGCTGGGGATGGAACCCAAGGCCTTGTGCATGCCAGGCAAGCCTGTACACCCCAGCCCTTGATATTCTAATTATGTGGTTGCTAGTGACCCTCCCAAATTCGTATTGGTACCCACGAGCTGCAGACCAGAATACTATCTATTTGTATGTTGGGTGGGGACAGGTGAGTCATGCCCAAACTGCACTCAGGGTTCCCCCAAATGTGCTCCTTCTGTTAAAGGCATCACCATGCATTCAACCAGCAAATGCTCTGCCACTGAGGTATACCCCAGCCCATTAAGTCCCATCATGAAGTTCTAATCATTCCTTGATCCGGTCCCTTTTGCTCGACACAGCTCAGGGCTTTATCAGTTGGATTATTGTACCAGTCTACTGTCCAGCGGTGAGGGATGTCTTTCTTTACCTGTGCCTTGTCCCTTCCCTCACTCCCGGCCATCACACGCACTGTACGCCTTGCACCCCACATGCTGGGGACAGAGCCCAGGGCCCTGCACATGCACAGGCCAGGCGTGTGCTCTGCTGTGGGCACCTCCTCAGCCTCCTCATGGGATCTTTGACTTACACCTCTTCTGATTAAAAATGCAATAATAGGATCCCCTTAGAAAAGCTCAACTCTTTTAGCTGGTGGTGTAAGATCTTTAATGATATGATCCCCTGCCTCTGCCTCCAGCTTTTATATCACTCTGTTTATGTATGTTTTGCTGCACCCACTCTTACTCATCTTTCAAGACCCTTCCAAATGTTTCTTGTCTGATTCCACAGTGTCCTGTGCACACAGCACTCACTGAAGGGAGAGGCTCTGTCCTTCTCATTTCTGTACTCTTTAGCCCTGAAGGTAACATCATTCCCTAGGGTAGCATGTGAGGCACTCAATAAGTGCTGATTGAATAAAATAACAAACATCACATGACATTTGAAAATGTAAACTGTGCCTTCAGTTCATGAACTCTTTTGATCCCTCTAATGATCTGCGAGGACCACTTTAAGTCTGAACAGGTGAAAACTTGCAGGTTAAGGAGTTACAGCACTTCCTCCAACTCAGGGGCACTCACCTGATTGTACTCGGTATTATTTTCCCCCTGAATTTGTAATTTTGGAAAATATCCACGTATCAGGACAGAAATTTAGTTCAATTCAATGAACACTGAAAGACTTACTAGTAATAAGTCACAAATACGTGTCACCAGACTGAACCCTGACCTTACTGATCACCTGTTGTGCTGTGGTGTTGTTTGCTTGCAAAAGTTAGAGCCTAGATGCTGATAGCCACAGGCTGCTGGCCACTGGGTCATCACACTCCTAGCTGCCAGGGGACCCTCAGTCAGGCCCCACCGGGCTCAGAGGCCAGGCCAACACTCCAGGAAACCGAGGGCTCCTTATAATACCATGATAATGATCAGGATACACCTATGAGTCAGGTGTGGTAGCACATGCCTCTTCTCACCCCATCAGTCTGGGAGGCTGAGGCAGGGGGATCCTAAGTTCGAGCTCAGACCGGGCAACTTAGTGACTTAGGGAAACCCTGACTCAAAAAAATGATGGGGTGGTGGTGGTGTGCTGGGGTTGTAGCTCCGTGAGAAGGTCCCGGGTCCGGCTGGGGATTTAGCTCAGTGGTTTTGCCACCTGCTGCACAAGCGCAAGGACCCAAGTTTGATCGCTGGTACCAAAACAAACAAAACCAAAAGAAGGTCCTGGGTTCAGTCCCCAGTGCCACAGACAGAACAGAATAAGACAGAACAAAACAACAAAAACATATCCATGGCACTATGATAGGCCTGACTCTGCTCAAGTTAGAGAAGAAAAGAAGTGGCACCTTGGTCACAGGAAATCTCCTCCTCCTCGGTGAAAAGCTCTGATGCCAGCTTGCAGGCCACACTCCCTCATAATCCTGTGCAGGGAGAAGTTGCCTCAGGAACAGTGACGGCAAACCTTTAGAGCTTTCAACGCCCGCCATAGGTTCACCACCACTGCTCTACAACATCAGCTCCCCTTCTCCAGTCACTGGTCACCGAATCAAATTTCCTGGATTCTCAGAGAGCAAATGATACTAAGTAGGAAAAGAACCTGCAGATTGAGTTACATGTGATAAAAGCATATTAAAAAGAGCAAGAGTCCTCAGATACCAGTTAAGGTTTTGTGGCAGGCTTTCTCATACTCCACACTACTGGTGTTTTATGGTTGGTAAATCCCTTTCTCTCCTCTCCCCTCCCCTCTCTCCTCCTGTTTTCTTCATTCTTTCCTTCCTCCCCTTTAGGCCTCCTTCCCTGCCACAGTTTGAGGATAGGAGAGCTGTCCTATGTCTTTGTAGGACACTTAGCAACATCTCTGCTTCTGTCCTTAGATGCCAATAGCAACCCTCTTTACCCAGTTGTGACAAATAAATGTCTCCAGATTGCCAAATGTTCCCTGTGTGTGTGTGTTGTGATAAAAGTGTCCCCAGCTGAGAACTACTATTGTATAGATTTAAAAAGGGGCAATTAAGAACAGAAAGACAAACGTGCCCAGGTACATGACAGATGTGCCCATGTGGCTCTGCATGGGCTAAGAGTGTAGGGGAGGTAAAAATGAGAGAGATGTATGTGTGTGTGTGTGTGTGTGTGTGTGTGTGCACGTGCGTGCACATGCATGCGCATGTGCACGGAAGCAGAGTGTGTTAGCTTTCCCTTGCTGTGACAGCTTAAAGGAGGACAGGTTCATTTTGGCTCATGGTTTTCAGAGGTTCAGTCCATGGGCAGTTATCACATTGTTTTGGGCCTATGACAGCACAGTGCATTATTGAGGGCATGTGTAGTGTAGGAAGCTGTTCACCTCATGGTGGCCAGGAAGTGGTGGGCAGAGAAAGAGAAGAGAAAGGGGCCAGGGTCGCAGTATCCCTTTCAAGGCCATGGCCCCAATGACCTAATGTCCTCCCACCAGGCCCCACCCCTTAAAGTCCCACCGCCTCCCGATAGTCCCACATTGCCAACAAGACTTTGACACATCAGCCTTTGGAAGGTACTCCCAGATTCAAACTCTAGTAGAGAGCCCAGGAAGAATTCTGGAGAAAGATGGAAGGTGGGGAGGGAGTGGTGTCCTACAGAACCCATGAGAGTAGAAAGCACTGGCTGTGGGATGGGAGAGATGGGACCTTTGCGTGTTTGGTTCATGCATAAATAGCTATTCATTCTATTGAACTGAATTCTGAGGAGAAGAATCACTTATTCCTTGGAAGATCAAACCTAGGGAGAGGCTGGGCTGTAAATCCTAGAGGGGAGGACTTTAATGCTCTTAGAAATCAGGCCTGAAACACCCATAATGTTTGTCAGTCCACATTTTAGTGTTCTTAAGTAAGTATGCAGGGTGTGGGAGATGAAATATGGCAGGTATTTGATTTAAAAAGCCTGCACAGATTTAATGTCCTGATAAAATGTATTAAATCTTTTAAGGTTTTAATGAATCTAGTATGTGTTTCATAAATCAAGAACTCTGCTAGGCCATCTCCTGGCTTAATAAGAGTAAACTAGGAAATTGCTCTGAGCAGAAGCAAAATATATTTATATCACATTGAAAAGTAATAGATTTTTTTAAGCTGAGGGGGTCTTTCTGGGCCTTTTAAGCTGTTTGCTTATTACATTGCTGCAACTCTTTCAAATATTAAACCACAGGCAAACACGTGCTTAACCATATCAAGATGTGAACTAGCACAAAAGTAAATATTATTCACAAAAGAGTGGAAAACAAAGCCAGTGTTTCCTTACCCTTAGACCTAGGACCAGGTTGACTTCTGCGCTGAAATCTGGCTTTGTGTATCTATGTTTAAGGTGGTTGGTTAGAAATCATTATCCTCCTCCTCTTCCTCTTTGTTGTATTTCTTTTTCTTCTTTCTCTTTCTCCTTCTGCTCTTCCTCTTCTTCTTTTTCCTTTTCCTCTTCTTTTTAAGTAGTGCTGGTCATGGAACCCAGGGCCTCATGCATGCTAGGCAGGTGCTCTACCACTGAGCCGACATCCAGGCTCAACAACCTGGGACTGTACTAAATCTGGGACTGGTACTAAATCTCCCTTCCTGAATCCCTCAGTCTGCCGTCCTCTCCTCTTCCTACATTTGCACACTGAGAGGGTGATCCTGGAGAATATGTGAATGCAACAGCTGCCCATGGAAAGGCTCGCTAGGGCTGCTGGCTGGACTGTTCAGAGCAAGCATTCAGGAGCTTCCTCCATGGTCTTAAATCCAAGGGTTGTGATGTTTGCTTCCAATCCTACCCCTTCCTTCCAGTCCTACAGCTTTTGCTTTTACTCCAGAGGGGTGGGGTGGGAAGGGAGCCTTTCAGGGTGTCACAGACGGGTATCTCTGAGCAGGCTGGGGCTACTTGGGGGATGGCAAGGTTCTGAGGGAGATGGTGCTTCAGGGGGCTGGGGGAGGTGGTGCAGGAGGAATGGGGGGGGGGCTTGAACATTCCTTCGCACAAAAGCTGGCAGGCTCATGAGCTCCGCCGGGGAGGGAGTGGGCCCCATAAAGCTCAGTGTGGAGAAGCCTGTCCAACCTCATTAGTTGTCACGGGCAACAATACTGATCTGGCAATAAAGGCGATTCCAAACCTGTTGGTCATTAATCACCCGCCTGACAGTTTCGAATGGAAGTGGAAAAACCTCACCCCCATCTCCCCTTCCCCTCCTCCCCGGCCAGCCAGACCATTGGAGTTTAGACTAACCTCTTGGTACAGATGTGGTCCGCTGCTGGTTCCTTCTCCCTGGGCTTTTCAGGGGCCGCTTTCAGTGTGGTGAGGCCTCGGGATGGCCAGAGCCTGGCAGGCAGGGAAGGATTCCATGCACAGCTTGGAAGGAGGTAACCTCCAGAAGGGGCCTTGGTGACCCTCTAGGCCCCAGGGCCAGGCCTTGGCCTTGGCGAGCCTGTGGGATTGGGGAAGTTTTTTGTCAGTGCTCCAGCTCACCTTTCCACACCTTCCCCCTGGTTCCCTGGCACGCCCTTTTCTCCTTCCTGCAGCCACTCAATAGGTGCCAACATGTTTCCCTTTATATTCCTTCCCCTCCATCCCCCACGCCCACTCCCAAATAAGCAGACCTTGCTCTGGGAAATGTTTCCATCTCCATCTTTCACCCTGAACAAAGGTCCTGTTTCTTTCCCCAGAAGGGCTTGTACTCAGCCTCATGCCTACTGTGGCCATATATGATGTGTGCCAGGTGTGGTGAGTAGTAGGGTGGACGGCAGGGTGGCCAGGTCTGCACAGGTGCCCCTGAAATCAACTCACAGGAAGCACAGTGTGGCCACTTAGGCTGTTTCTCTGGGAGAGGGGGTGGGCTAAAGGGCATCTGCAGACCGTCCTGGGGGAGGACACACAAGACAGTCCTAGGGGAGGACACACAGGACCATCCTAGGAGGACACATAGTTCTTCAAGGTCCTTGCAGGCTCCTCAAGGCCCTTGTGCCAGGTAACTGTTTAGAGATTGGAGATGCAAGTTCCTCTCAGTTTCATAGGATGTGAAGGGAGGAGAGGGTGTGAGGAATTAGCCAGGAATTTCTGAAACAGTAGCCTGGATACAATTAACACAACTTTTGGCTCTACTAATAGGCAGACTACGAGTATATGGAATACTAACAGCCAGCGGAGGGAAGAAATTGCAAAACAAGTATCCAAGTGGTCTCAAAGAGTCCTCTACTTTCCCCAGACTTTTTTGGATCCTGCGGTTCTGATTAACCCTGACCTTGGCCACCTCGGTTGGAACTGTCTGCTCTCTCCATGGCTTCTCTGACCTCTTGCTACTCATTATAGCATTAGGCAGAGGACAGAAGCATCTGTCCAAACTCAATTCTGCCAGACTACTGTGACAAAGACAAATTCCCATGACAAACTAATAGGGGAAAAATAGAAAAGAAGGATAGGCTCACCTATGTTATTTAGGTCTATTTTCATACACAAAATTTTGTGTACACCCCTTCTCTCTAGCCTCTTGACTCTAGCTACAAATTATAATCACTTGGAGAACTTTTAAGATACAGTGATGCTTGGGACACATTTCTTAATATTCTGATAAAGTTGGCCTGGGATGGGGCCACCACGTGGACATATTTTTAACTTATTGTGCTGAACCCAGTGCATGGTAGGCAAGTGCTTTGTCACTGAGCTGCACCCCCAGCCCATGTGTCATATTTTTAAACATCTTATGTCAAGTCACACTCTGGTGTCCTACCTTACCTGGAATGCCCTCTCTTTGCTCTCTGCCTAGTAACCAAACAGTTGGTGCCACCTGTATCAAGTGCCATTATGTGCAAAGTGCTTGGCTCCATTAAAATGTGAGAAGAAAAAGATGTGATTTTTAGCTGGGGATATGACTTGCATAGTGTTTTTTATCTAAAGACTACATCATCTGATACAAAATACAGGAGCTAAGAGGGGAGAGAAATCAGTGAGAAATCCAGGAAAGTTGTGTGGAAGAATGGGATTGGGCTGAGCATCGATGGGTGGATAGGGTAGAGGGGGTAGGGTAGAGGATTACAGGCAGACGAGCAGCATGAGCAAGTGAGTAGAGAATGGAATGGCAGAGGTGGTGCTGGGACAAGGAGAAGACATGATGGATTAGATAGAAGGCTCAAAGCCAGGCATGGAGGTGCACACCCATAATCCCAGCTCCCTGGGAGACTGAGGCAGGAAGATTACAAGTTTGAGCCCAGTCTGGACAACTCAGCAAATTAAGGAGATCTTTCAAAAAGGGGTAGGGGTGCTGGGGTTGTAGCCCAGTGTGAAGGCCCTGGGTTCAATCTCCAGTCCAACAACAACAACAACAACAAAAACAACAAGAACAACAACAACAAAAAAGAAGTCTCAGCCCTAGTCCTTTCTCCTCCTTCATCTTGCACAAATCCCTCCCAGGGTCCTACAGCATTATTGTGAGTTCCATGGAGTCAAGTGTTGTGTCCCATTCAGATACTTACAGGTTTGTTTCTAGGTCTTTCCATCCGCATTGTAAACAACTAGAAGATGGGGAATATATGGTGCAAATTGGGACCTGTCACTTAGTGCAGGGCAATGCAAATTAATTAATTCAGTCCAATCCAATTTAAGCTAGCATATATGTAGTGAGTGCCAGCTATGTGCCACTTCTAGGCTTTTGGGATTCAACTAAGTAGACAAAGATACTGGCCTTTTGGAACTTAGATTCTCATAGGTAAATACAGATAACAGTAAATGCAATGAATAATATATAGATAAGTTATATAGTATGGTGGAAGGTGATAAGTGCCATGGAGAAAAGAAAAAGATAAGCAAGGTAGTGGGGATAAGGATTGTGTGTATAAGTTAGGGTGTGCGTGTGTGTCTGTGTGTGCACAGAGTTAATAACTGGAATACATTAAGTAGAAAGGGTTATTAACAGAGGTATTAAGTGGAAGGTTAGACTAGGTCTCATTGACAAGGTGAGGACTAAAGACTTGAAGGAACTGGACAGGTGGATAATCTGGAAGAGAGGTTTGCAGACAGGGGGCCACTAGCAAAGCCCTTAAACCTGAGCACACAGGGTGTGTGTGAGGAACAGTGGGGCTGCCATGTGGCTGGAACCAAGCATTGTAGCTTCTATCTAGATGTTCCCCAATGCCTCATGCGCTCATATGTGGGGCTTTTGGGAGGTAACAGGATCATGGGGCTGTGATACTGGATTAGTCCATTGATGGGTTTATGGCTGGGTGTGATGTTGGGAAGTGAAGCCTGGTGGGAAGAGGTGGTCACAGCGGCATGGAAAGGTGTATTATATATATCCCTCCTCCTCCCTTGATTCCTCGATATTTCCTGCCTGCCATGCCGTGCCATAGGATGCTAAATGATCTCTCAGGTTGTTGTGTTGAGGTTATTGGGGTTGAGAGGCAGAGTAAGAGCAAAGTTAAAGCAAGGAGCTCTCTCAGGAGACTGATTTTTATAGACACAACCCAACTTAGGCAACTACATGAAAAAGCTTCAGAGTGCTCAGATTTAAAGACTGCTCATTCTTTTTCTTCTTTCTTTTTTTTTTTTTGAGACAGAGTCTGGCCATGTAGTTCAGGCTGTTTGTGAACTCATTATGTAGCTCAGGCTGGCCACAAACTTGTGTCAATCTTCCTGCCTCAGCCTCCTGAGTGCTGGGATTACAGGCATGTGCCACTGTGCCCAGCTACATGCTCATTAAAAGATTAATTAGAAGGTACACTCTGTCTTAGTTACTTTTCTCATTGCAGAGACAAAATGCCCAATGCCCAGCATTAAGGGGAGAAAGGTTTATTTGGCTCACAGTTTGTAGAGGTTTCAGTCCATAGTTGGCTGGCTCCAAGGCAGGGTAGCATCACAGAAAAGAAACAGTTCATGATGGACAGAAGGTAACAGAGCAAGCAAAGGACCTTAGCACCTTCTCTCTGCCCCTTTTATATTGTATCCAGGCTACTCGGATTAGGGAAGTGCCAAACTAATCAGTGGACTAATTTAGTAATCACCCACCCTTAATCCTAGCTTTGCACCACGAATCAATCACACACTCTAGATTCAACCTGAAAAAGCCCCATCTGTGACTGCATGAGGCTTTGGGGGGACATCTAGACACAAGCCATAACAGACATTATTTAGATTTTTGAACTAATTGATTTTTTTTTTTTTTGGTACCAGGAATCAAATTTAGGACCTTGCACTTACCAGGCAGGCATGGTACCACTGAGCTAAATCCCTGGCCCATTTTTAAACTAATTGGATAAGAGTGATAATTCAGCTTATCCCCCAGGGTGAGTTTCAAAATATCCCCCTGTTCCCATCAACAGACACACACAGATTTGACATCTTGGCATGGGGGTGCAGCACAGTGGCAGAGCACTTGCCTAGCATGTGTGCTGCTTTGGGTTCCATACCCAGGACTGGAAAAAAAAGTTTGTCATTGTCAATAGAGCATGTGATTGGCTTTTAAAGATGGTTTTCAAAAATTTCCAAAGGGTTTTGAGCAAGGCATCATGGTAGAATAAGCATAGAGGATGTGACTGACAAATATGATGAATGTTTAAATTTTTAAAAAATTATTGCAGTCAAAGGCATGTTGCCATTAATCTCCCTCAAAATATTCTCTCTCACTTGGAATAACTTATCCCATTGTTCTTGCCATTTTCTGAAGCACTTTTGGAAGTTTCCTTTCATGACTGTCTTTAGTTGTCCTGTCTTGGCTGCTTTGATGTCTTGAATTGATTTAAGACATTTATCTTTTATGGTCATTTTGACTTTGCAGAAGAGCAGAAGTCACATGGTGCCAGATCCGGTGAATAAGGTGGATGAGGACACAATGTAATGTTTTTATGAGCTTGCCTTTTCTTTGGATAGGCTGGGGATTTAGCTCAATAGTTCTGCCGCCTGCCTCGAAAGCGCAAGGTCCCAAGTTTGATCCCTGGTACCAAAAAAAAAAAAAAAAAAATAGGGCAGCCATTCTTTGGATGGTGTTTAGCAGCAGCATTCATCATATTTTGACCACATCTTGTAAAAAAGACATTTAAAAAAATTTTATTTTATTAGTACATTTTAGGTATACAGTATAATGATATTCATCATTGGAAATTTGCACCTTTACAGAATCTCTCGTTTCTTAAAAAAAGACATGTTTGAAAGAGGAAGTCCAGATCTGTTTGTTTTAGAAAGTGGCAAGAAAGACGGGTTAAGTGTGCTCAAAGTGAGAAGTATTTTGAGGGGGATTAATGGCAATGTGCCTTTTACTGTAATAAATTTTTAAAAAGTTCAGCATCCACTGTATGCCCTTCCAAAATGACCATTTTAAATGAGACAATATTTATTTATTTATTTATTTTTTATGGGTACTGGGGATCGAACTCAGGACCTTGCGCTTGCAAGGCAGGCGCATTTGCAAGACAGTATTAAAAATTCCATTTGAATTTCCAAATCCAGCTAATTCTGAGGGGGAAATTATTCTTATTTCCTCGTGAGAAGTGATACCTGAATATTTAAAAGAAGTTTTTTTTTTTAACCTTTCTTTCCTATAGAGCAAAGGTGACCACTCTTCTGTAAGCTTCTTTGGGGGATTTAACTGAATGAGCAGCCAGGAGGGAAATCAGCCTGTCATGGGGTAAGTACATTCCTGGGTGGCTTCTGTGGGTGCCAGTCACTGGGAGAGGAGTCAAAAGAAGCAGACAGCTTCAGCTTTGCCCACATGCTGCTCTCAATCTGGCCAGGAAAATAGAACCACCACAACAGCAGGATGCTTCTAGACACACACTTCTGGGTGATCCAAGGAAAGGAGTCTCCTTACTTCTAGATGTTTGAGTTTCTTTAAAAATATCTACCATAACATCCCTTATCTAATTTCACTTAATCATTGCAGTCACTCTGCAATAAAATTGTGAAGTGTCACAGCTGGAGAGGACCATAGTGATCAGCTATTTTATATGATCTCTTCATTCTACAAGGAAGAGCACTAGAACACTAGGCAGAGCAGCTAGAACCGGAACTCGGAGCTCTTGCTTCCGGACCACTCTCTTTCCTACACTCTCAGAGGGGGGTGGGGTTACAGGATGGGAGTCACAGGAGCCTTAGGTGAGACTGGGGCAAGTGGGATTTAGTAGAGGTAGATATAGGATGCACTAGGGGGAGAAAGAACAGGTGTGAGGGGGAGAGCTCCTAATGGGACGTGGTCCCCAAGGGCTGAGGGTAGGCAGAGAAGGGAAGATGGGCCAGTTCATGGAGAGGGCCTGGTGGGTGGGGTCACAGCAGGGACAGCCCTATGCCCAGAGTCACAAGGATAAGCACTGGCTAGTCATCAACTTTCTGAGGCACAGATATGGGATATAGGCACCAAAGCAGAGCAGTCAGGGAAGCTGGGAGGACCTGGCTGAGCATAGGTAGCCCAGGCATTAGTACACCAGGCCTCAGTAATAACTGAGTTCCTCGGCATGGGGTTTCAGCCCTGGACTGAAGCAAAGATCTGAGCTGGAGACCCCTGGTGTCTGGCCCTGCCTGTGACTTAGACCCTTTGCCAGGGACCGAGGCCCTCCAGTGGGCCTTGCTTTTTCTTTTCTCTTTGTGGTACTGGGGACAGAATACAGAACCTCATACATCCTAGGCAAGTGCTATACCTGTGAGCTACAATCCAAAAAAACACAAAACAAGCCCAAAACACACGAAGCCCAGCATTGTGGGCCAGACTTTTCCTTTTTCCTTTTTGGAGACGCAGTCTTGCAATGTTACCCAAGCTGCCCTTAAATTCCTAGGCTCAAGTGATCCTCCTGCCTCAGCCTCTCAAATAGCTGAGCCTACAGGTGTGTGCCAGCATGCCCAGGGGCGTTTCTTGATGTGGTGGTGATACAGTGGGCACCTGCCAGGCAACTGCCAAACCTCAGGTCCCTGGACCAGACTGGCTTTTCTGTGTAGCCTCCTGGTTAGGGGATTTAGGGTAGCACCTCTTCTATTCTGTAATTAGTGCGTATTAGTTAATTATGCAGAAGAATGGATGTCATTTAGCATATCTGTACATACATGGAATATGCTGCAATCACTTTCCTTCCTCATTATCCTCTTTCCCTTTTTCCCCTCCTGTATCCCTTTCTTTTTCTCTAATAGTCTCCCTTCTACTTTCATGTCATCTCTTTTAAAAATTTATTTATTTAGGTCCTTTTGAGATAGGTTCTTGCTCTGTACTTCAGGCAGGCCTGGAACTCACTCTGTATATAGCTCAGGGTACTCTCAAACTCACAGTGATCCTCCTGCCTCAGCCTCTTGAGTGCTGGTATTACAGACATGCAACACCACACCTGGCTTCTTTTCTATTTTTTATTTCAAAGTTTTCCCTAGATTCATTGTATGAGAGAAAACATAGTATTTGACTTTCTGAGTCTGGCTTCTTTCACATAACATGATGATCTCCAGTTCTATTCATTTACCTGTAAATGGCATTTCATCCTTTTTTTTTTTTTTTTTAACCAGGATCAAACTCAGGACCTTGCACCTGCCAGGCAGGCTCAGTGCCACTGAGCTATATCCCCAGCCTGGGAATTCATTTTTGATGACTGAGTAATATTCTATTGTATGTCTACACCACTTTTTCTTTCTTCATTCATCAGTTGATGGACACCTAGGCTGAGTCTACATCTTGGCTATTGTGAATTGTGCTGCCAGACACTCGAGTATGCAGGTAGACCTGTAGTATGCAGACTTTAATTCTTCTGGGACTATAATGAGGGATGACATAGTTGGATCAAGTAGAGGCTCTATTTTTAGTTTGCTGAGGAATCTCCACCCTAATTTTCATGATGACTGTGCTAATTTACATTTGCTACAGTGGGGAGGCCCCTGTCCAATTCTTGACAGCATTTATTGTTCTGTTTTTTTTTTTTTTTTTTTTTGGGTACTGGGATCGAACTCGGGACCTTGCACTTGTGAGGCAGGTGGCAGAACCACTGAGGTAAATCCCCGGCCTATTGTTTTTTGTATCCTTGATGAGAGTCTTTCCAACTGGGGAGATAGAATGTCAATGTGATTTTGATTGCACTTCCCTGATGCAAAGCAGCACCTCTCGCCTTATGTGCATGCCATTTCTTAGGGGCTCTTGTTACAGTACAGATTTGGAATCAAAGGTCCGGGATGGGATCTGGGGTCTGCAGTCAACCGGGTCCCAGATGACGTCCATTTGGCTGATTTTAGGCCTATACTTTGAGGCTCAAGCCTTTACGGGAGTAAGGAGTAGGGATTAACTTCTCCCAGGCCCTTTCTGGATAACAGCCTTCCCAGGGCTTCCATCCCAACGCTTTCTGTCTTCAGACTCCTTCACAGACCCTTGCCCCTCTGCATGTTTTCAGCCTGCACTGTGGCCCTCGCATTCAATGTCTAGGCTGCCTTCGTGTGTCTGTTCCTGGTTCCCCACTAGATGGCCTGCTACCCACATGCCACTCACTTCCCCATCCCTGTGAGGCCCTGCTGCAAGGCTGTGGGTGGGTCCTGGATCCCTCTGCCTTCTAGAACCAGCCTCTCCTCTGCCAGGCCCTTTGCCACCTCGCTTGGTTGGCCTGGAGAACCCTTGCCCAGCAGTCCCTCTGTCACCACTGCCTGGACGGCTATTTCCAGAACAATGAGGTGGATTCTGTCTGCCTCCTAAGAAAGTGTTGAGTTCCGGAATGGGGGTGACATAGTTCTATCTTGGCAGAGAGGAACTGCCTGGTGAGGCCAGCCAAGGCACCATTGATCTGAGTCCAGTGAAAAAGTGGCTTCTCAGGAGATCTGGATCCTGGCCACCTCAAGACAACTTCTTCTTTCAACTTCCTTTCATGTGTTTTAACTTCTCAAATGTGCCAGCTCCTGGCTGTCCTCAGAGGGGGCGGTGTGAGGGTGTGGGGAGCGGCCCACACTGGGGTCCCAAGAGGTGGGGTGGGCAGGCCGAGGTGGGAGGTTTCATCCTATGGGAGACTTCTCTGCGGGGCCTGAGCTGTTAGCACAGGTGGACAGATTGGGTCCTGCAGACCCTAGTGCTGACCCACACAGGTGAGGACCAGGCCATCCATGCTGCAACAGAGGGCGGCACAGGGCAGACTCACACTTGGACTTCTCGCCCCTGTCTTCCACCCTAAACCTCTATTTCTCTCTCTCTCTCTCTCTCTCTCTCTCTCTCTCTCTCTCTCTCTCTCTAATACTTAACCAATTAAGTCCCTCAAGCGCTATTTGCAGATGACGGTGTGGAGTTGTGTCCGGCCTCATTAAATGTCAGGATTAACAATACGGCACTTGGCAATCAAGGCTGCTCCCTGGCTGTTAGTCATTAATCACCATCTGACAGTCCTGAATTGGAAACGAGGAGCCTGTTCACATGTGCTCTGTGCACCTAGTTACCCTCTGGGTAATCAGTCTCAGAAAAGTTTTCTTTGACTGTGCCCTGCAGGGGCCTGTGTCCTAGCACCGGGGCAGAGGTTCATTAGGCTCTGCTCCCCTCTCCTCCTCCCCTCACTGGGAAAAGAAGCTGAGGTCCTAAAAAAAACACAGGAGAGAGGAGCATGTTGCTTTTGGCCTACTTTTCCCCTCCTAGGCCTGTTTTATGTAGCCTTGTTTTTATATTCTGGCCTGAAGGTCAGGAAAATTCATTTCTCCCTGAAGAAACCCTGAAAGACCAGAAGGAGCTCCGTTCTCCTCCAAATGCCACTGGGGCACATTTGTAATGTTTGGCCCTCACAGTCTGCTCAGGTGTGGACTTGTGGCTGTGAGAAGAGGACTCAACTCTTTCCAGGTATGGGTCCAGGAGCTCAGGGCTGAATGCCAGCAGCTCTGCTGGGCCCTTTGCAGAAGTGGAAGGAAGAACTGGTATCCCAGGGGGCCCACCCTCGGTGCCTCTCTGCAGCCTTATTCACTTGAGCACCGTATTCAGGAACTGCCTATCGAAGACCTGTCACGTGCTGGGTGCAGACTGGACACCAGAGACAGCAGTGAACAATGGCCACAGCCTTGGTCCTTACGTTGGCTGCTTTAGAGGGGAATAACTACCCACCAGAGAATCCTACACTGGGGGCACACAAGTGCTCTTGCCCTAGATTCCTGGGATGTGTGTTGTCTGGCTACTGGGTCCTCCTGGGGTGAACCCAGAGATGCCTTTCCTGGTTTGGAGCTTTCCTGACCTGGCTCCTTCTCAGCCCTCAGGGATCTCAATGATTTCATGGTTCATTCCCTTTAGACCTGGCCTCTGTTTACTCAGATGATATTTCTATCCCATTTGGAGGACACCAATGTATTAACAGGGCTGTCTTTTCTCTCTCAGCCACTCAGGGGTACATTTCTATGGTGTTTTTCTGGGACTTCATTCCTTAACTCCAAGGAATGACTTGACATGCCAGCCACCATGAACTGCACATTGGCGGGGAGGAGGAGCCTGGGGCTCCTCTGCCTGCCACGAGGGCTTGTCGTGCAGCCACAGTCCTCAGGGTGACTGGCTCAGGACCATCTTGCCTGTATTAGACATGAGCACAGTGCCTGGAGAAAGGGGTCTTTCTGGAACAACTGGTCACCAGGCCCTGAGAAGACAGTGTGGGTTCTTCCTCTCTTTCATGATTGCTCTTCCTGTTGTCCCTCCTTTGTGTTTCATCCCTATGGCTCTTCCTCATCTAACTAATGACTTCCCTTCAAACACACTGACAAATGTTTAGCCTTGTAGCAACTTCAATCAATGGAGCATAGCAAGCACTTATTGATTATTTACTATGTGCTGGGCACTGTTCTAGGCTTGTGAGACATGAGAATGAATAAAACACTCTTCTTGCCTTTAAGGAGCTAATGGTCCAGTGGAGGGCGGGAATGAGAGATACTTGGAGAAAGATTATAAAGGAGATAAAAATAAGGAGTTGAAGGAAACCATAAAATGGGTAGCTCAGGATAAAAATGAATGCTGTGAACATGTGAGGAGGAACTAAGCCACCTAGGAAGAAGGAATGACTCATGGGGACA
Organism: Heterocephalus glaber; assembly: GCF_000247695.1. Next base: position 5,883,911 of record NW_004624780.1, read on the forward strand.
GCTTGATGTCCAGGAAATAGTGAGTTGTTCAATCCAGCTCCTGGAAGGGTTCTGATAGTAACAGCTTCACTGGGGCTTGCATTCCCTGTCATCATGTGGTGCCTCAGCCCAGGCTCCAAAGCAAAGGGCCAATCAACTATGACTGAAACCTCCAAAACTGTGAGCTAAAGAAACCTTTTCTCTTTTTAAGTTGGCTGTCTCAGGTATTTGATATAGTAATGGAAAGCTGACTCACACAGCCAATGAGTTTCCAGAAGTAAGAAACATACTCTTGTATTTTTCATTTCAAAATCATCTTTCTAGGAGTGAGAGGCTGAGTTCCCCTCAAGCCTCACACTCCCAGAAAGAATACTGTAATTATGTATTGATTTGTGTGATTATTTGCTGAACTTTTGTTCTCATCAGTAGCTCTCCATGCACAGCTCTGGGAGCTAAAAAACCACCAGGCTCTTCCTGGGCCTCCGGCAACACAACCAAGAGACCCGGCTCTGTATTATAAAAAAACCACACCTTCTTTATCCAGTCACCAGTTGATGGGCATTTGGGCTGTTTCTAAGATTTAGCTATCACAAACTGTGCCACTATAAACATGGGTGTGAATATATCGCTGTGGTATGATGCTTTTAATTCTTTTGGGAAGATTCCCAGCAGGGGAATAGCTGGGTCAAATGGGACCAAAACTAGAGACATTTATAGCTAAATGGCCATACTCTTATGGCTATCAAGGCCATACTCTTAAGTGAAATATATAGGACACATATGTAAATACCAAATATTTTCTCTTGTGTGAGAAACTGAAGTGTAAATGAGGATCAAAATGTATAATAGGTAATGTGAAATAGGAAGAAAAGGTCCAAGGGGGAAGGAGAAATGGGAGAAGTAGGGGAAAGGAAAGAGGGAAAGGAAAAAATATGAGAAAAGGAAAAAACAGAAAATAAGTCCTTGTAAATAGGGAGGGGTGGAAGGGTTGAAGGGAGGGCAGGGGAATGGGGAAAATATAAGAACCAAGATAAATCATGTAAAGGTACAAATTCCCAATGATGAATGTAACTGTATTGTATTCCTAAAATGTACCAATAAACTTAATTAATTAAAAAAAAAAGAGACCCCGCTCCACATAAGCTCTGCCTCGTTCTGCCCTCACTTGCCTGATGGGAGAGGCCATGCCTTGCCCAGGCTGTTCTTGGGGTCCTAGGGGCTGGGGGCAACAGGATGGTCATCAATCTCACTCTACCCCCTTCTCCTCCAGCTCTTTGTCCTTTTGGTTCTTCAAGGCTTGGCTGAGTCATTGAGTTTTTGTCCTTCCACGAAGGCACAGCTGAAAGGGTCAGCAGCTCCAGGATAGGAGAACCTGGTTGGTGTCCCAGTATGACTTCCTGCAGCTTGATACACTCTTCTCTCCTCCCCTGGTGGACCCTGTGTAGCCTCCAGGTCCCAAGATGGCACTCCAGAACTTAGTTCTAAGCCAAGCATCCTGATTTTACACAACTGTAGAACTACACAATACTCGGCTTTTCCTTCTTCGCCATGACCAGACTTTATAACTATATATTGACTCACTTAGAGGGCAGGAACCACACACTTTGGTTCACTCTCCTCTCTGAAGAGTCCAGCACAGGGCTTGGCAGATCATAGATGCTCAGGAAATGCACTGAATGAGTGAGCGGATGGGCTTGGGTCCCTCAGTGGGCTGGAGGTGCTCAGAATTAGGCCCAGGGTAGGTCAACCCTAGAATATCTCCCTTTCTCTCATTTCAGAAGGAAAGGAGAGAGGAACATGGGGAGTAGAGGAGAGGAGGTCTGGGAGCCCTTCCTGCTGACGTGGCCTCACAGGACGTGCTTCCCCTATGACCATCCTGGTTACACGGACTCAGCTCTCTCTCACAGTCTCCAGGCCTCAGAGCCGGGTTTGAAAAACAAATCTATTGATGTTTTTAAAAGTAATAGGAAAGCTAGGTGTGGTGGTGCCTGGCTGTAATCCCAGCTCCTTAGGAGGCTGAAGCAGGAGTTGAAGAGCAGCCTGGGTAGTTCAGGTTGGGCTTGAACTCACTATGTAGCTGGCCTCAAACTCATGGTGATCCTCCTACTTCAGCTTCCTGAGTGCTGGGATTACAGGTGTGCACCACCATGCCCTGCTCAAAATAAAATTTTAAGAGTGCTGAATGTACAACTCAGTTCTTGTTTAGCATGCAAGAGGCCCTGAATCACTATTACTGAAAAAAAAAACCACCCAAGTCCCCGATCCCAACTGGCCTCCACCCGCCTGTTCCTGACAGGCTCTGAGCTTGCAGACCCCAAGAAGCCCTGGGTGTCGTTCTTTCCCCTAAGGATGATGAGTGCAGTTGAAGGCAAGACATGGAAGTGGAGGGTCAGGCAGAGCTCAGAGCCAGTAGTGGAGGGAGAAGGGCCAGGCAGGGGTGGGGTGGATAGGAGTGCCCAGCCTCCCTCTTCCCCTCTCCCACTGTGCTCCCCCAGAGTGGGGTTGAGGGGCTGTGAGAACTTAAGAAAGTGGGCATAGCCCTCTGGCATGTGGGCAGGGGGGCTGTTTAGCTTCAGAATTGTTCTCAGCCATGGCTGGTATGGCCCCGGGGGCATTCAGGGCCCCATGGGTGAGGGTGTTACCTTCTCCCCTCCTCAGAGGGTCCTGCCCCAGAGAGAGCTGTCCTGTCCCAAATGTCAATAGTACCCTCTGAGGAAAAAAGCAAGCCATTAGGAAATCTGAAGAGTCTGATGCTTTATCCTTTGGGGGCTCGAGACACCCATGGTTCTGTCTCCAGAGCTTCTGAGACCCAGGGAGGGAAAGCAGAGAGGCCCACCCCTGCCCGGTGGGGCAGGTGACACTCACCCAAGGACAGTGTGTCTCCCTGCCCAGCCCTCCTCCTGTGCCCCTCAACTCAGGACCCTTGCGGGAGGCCCTGCTCCTGAGGTGGGGCCTCCCTCCTCAGCTGTGTTGCTTAACTCTGTCCAGATGCTGGGCTGTGAGGAGGCCAGGAGAGGGGTGGCTGGAGTGGAGGTGAGGGGTGGCTGGGGGTGTCTGAGGGACGGTGGGAATGGTTTTGGGGGTGTTGACTGGAGGGGGCAGTGCTGGGGGGAGGTCAGGCAACGAGTTGGGGCCTGTTGGGAGGACGGCCGTTGGCACCAGGAGAATCCATCCAGCGGAGCCAACCCTCATTAATCATCCGGGCGGCTGAACTGCCAGCTCCTTTCAAGATCTTTCAAGAAGGGTTTTCACCCAAAATAGAGTTGAAAATGTGCTGGGCCCTACTCAGAATCTCATCAGTCTGGGCATTATGGGAAGTGTCAGGCTGGCTGTGACAGACAAGGCCCACTCTGTTCCAGGGGTCCTGACTCCCACAGCCTGTCATATCAAGCGCCTGATCAAATTTGACAGCTTCATTTGTACCTACAGAATAGATAAAAGGGGCTGTTCATTGAAACAAATGGAGGGGAAGGGGTGGGGGTGGGGGTGAGAGGGAGCGTGTGCGAGTGTGCGTGTGTTGGGGGGATGGCAGTGGAGGGTAAGGGGGAGGCGCAGGGGTGCACAGAGGCCTTCTCTCTGGGAACTCTTTTCCACACTCCTGGGGCAGGTGAGTGTCAGGAAGGCCTGTTGGGCTGCAGTCACCAAGAGCTCTGGCCCCGGGGCTGAAGCAGAGCCAAGCAGGTGGGCCTTGGGAGCTGGGGGTAGGAGCAGCTGCTTTGTGCAAAAAGCCTTCCTTGACTCCCTTAGGGTGCTGCTTCCTTGGCCTGAGCCTGTGGCCTCCTAAGGCTGGGCGGCTGCTGGCCACACCTCTGCTGGTGGCCCTGAAGTGTGGCTTCAGGTGTCCTTCTGCTCCTGCAACTAGCATCTGGTTGGTGTGAGCCAGAGGGGCATCCCCAGCCCATTGTGCACCTCTCAGGCTGCACCAGCCTTGAAGCTCTCTTCCCTCCTGAGTGAATGAAAGGATCCCCCAAGCTCCCAGGCTGCTCTGAACGCTATGCAATTTTGTGGGTCCCCTTCATTGGTCACTGTCTCACCTGATGTTATTAGTAAGTGCCTGTACTGTTTCTCCTATTCGATCATAAGCAGTTTCACTTGAGGGAGCCCTGTCCTGTGTGTTCTCTACTCCCCAGTACAATTGAGCACACATAGCAGGTTCTCTGGAAATGGTTTCTGGCTGATGATTGGCATTCCACAGTCAGTGCTCACGGTGAGGCAAGGTGGTCACCGTCCCACCCCCACCCATGTGGAACCTTTGGGAGATTTGGGAAAATGCCACTGCCGCCCCAGAACAGTCTTGTGGGTGACTAAGGGTCCCACTGGCTCCCTGGATGCAGTCCTGTAGGGTTCTACCTGTGTGATTGTGGGGTGGGCCTGGTAGGAGGAGCACAGGTTTCTGTAATTAGGTAGACTTGGTGGGGATCTTGTCTCTCCTACTTACTGGCTTTGCAGCCTTAGGCAAAATGTGTCCAGTAACAGACTCAATGCAGAGACTTGCTGCTGGGATTAAATGGAAGTTTGGATGGAAAGTACTTAACACAGTGCCCTGCACACAGCAAGCACTCAACAGATGTTAGAAAAGGACAAAGCCTCAGTCTGGTCCCTGGAGCCTAGACCTTTTCATCCGAACTCAGAGCACATTCTATTGCTAGCTTTTGTTTGCCAGTGACTATCGATCATTATCCCATTGTTATCAATCCTTAGCTTTTTGTAAGGTTCACATCTGTCAGCATTATTAGAGTCCAATACATCAAAGGTCCTTATCCTTCTGGTTGGGATGGCTGTGGATATGCAGTCCTCATGCTCAAACTGGTGGGGTTTTGCAAGTCACCAGGTGGAGGGCTTGGCTTTATGAAATGTGCAGGTCACAAATCTCTGTGAACTTCAAGGATCTCACAGCCACCAGGCTTCTGTCCTCCTTGTAATAAGCCAACCATGTGTGGCTAGAGCATTACATTCCTGGAAGTAGCTGTATTTCCCCAGAAGTACACTTTCAAATGTCAGCTGTGTCCAGGTAAGCAGGGCATGGTGAGTTTGGAGTAAAATGAGCATGGGAGGCAGGGTGGGCAGCACCCAGACAATACCTGGGTGCATACCCTCCCTCCCTGTCCTCTGAGCACCATGGGGGATCACTGTCAGGTCCTGGCAGTTAGGAGGGATGGGTGCTGGGCAGAGGCTATGAGCAGAAGAGACAAATGTTGCTCCTGGCCTGCAGTGTGTAATTGTGGGTGCAAGATCTTCCAGCCATTCCTCTGCTCCTGTCCCTCCATCAGTCAATGAGCCTGGCTAGTTGGAAGGCACAGAGTGATGCCTTCTGGTGTGTCAGCTTGGTGGGACTGAACTCGTCCCCTGTTTGTCAATCAAATACTAATCTCAGGGCTTCTGTGAAAAAGTTGCACAAATATGATTGCAATCGCTAATCAGTGGACTTGAAGTTGATCAAAGAGGGATGATGAGGTGGGCCTGGCTTACCCAGACAAGCACTGTAAGAGTAGGCTTGGGCCTTCCCTGATCTCTGAGAGCCCACCTGGCTTGGGTCAGGAGAATTTCAGTCTGCCGTTGATCTTCCTGTTTTGCCTGCCTGACCTTCAGGCTTGTGATTTGCTTAACTGATCACCACCACTGTGTAAGGCAATGCCTTGTAAGCAACGCCTTCTGTGTTGCTGATTCGGTTGTGCAGCTGAGCTGTGACTGACAGAGATCTTTGTTAATATGCAATGGATATGTAGAGGAAGTAAAGGGAAAAAAAGACCCTGGTTGTGTTAATTAAGGCACGGAGATTTGGGGCTTAATTTGTCCCCATCTCATAATCTAGCCTGTATTGACTATGGCAACAGCATGGAGAGCCCCTAGTAGATTAAATCTACTTATGCACCTGTCCCCTGCTCAACTGGCAGCTCCTTGAGGCAAGGCCAGTACTTTCCACATCTTAGAAATCCCAGGATAGATTATAGTACAGGCAAGAGCTCCCCCAATACCAAAACTCACAGATGCTTGAGATAAACCGGTGTATTTATCTTCACTGATACTTTACATCGCCTCTAGATGACTCATAATGCCTAATGCAATGAAAATGCCAGGAAAACCATTGCTATACTATATTGTTTATGGAACAAGGACAAGAAACAAGTCTGTACATGTTCAGTGCAGATGCAATTCTTCGAAAATATTTTTAATGCTGCTTAGTTGAATCTGCAGATATGGAGACAGGACACTGAGACCCAGCTGTGTTAATGTGTAGTGGGTGCTCTCCATATTTACTGAATGGGTCAAAATCCCACCCTGACCAGGATTTATCTCAGCTCTGTTCAAGTCGAGTGTAGTTAGGTACAGTCCCAGCAGCACACTCAAATGCAGCCAAACTTTTTGAGGCATGGTCCCATTATTCTATAGGTGGCTTCTAGACCCAGCAACATGCAAAGTCTAAAGCTACTTGGCTAGGCGCAGAGTTTTATAGTTAGAAGTATACTAGAATCAGGGCCAGGGATTTTGCTCAGTGGTGCTGCTGCCTGCCTCAGAAGCTCAAGGTCCTGAGTTCAATCCTCAGTACCAAAAACAAAAAAAATAAAACAAAAAAGAAGTATACTAGAATCCTTGATCCACAGTTCTTTGTTTTTTGAGTCAGGGTTTTGCTATGTTGCCCAGGCTACCCCTGAACTCCTGGGTTTAAGTGATCCTCCTGCCTCAGCCTCCTGACTAATTGGAACTAGAGGTATGTACCACCATGCCCAGCCTTCCACAATTCTCTAACTGGGAGATTTTTGAACAGTTTATGTAACCTCTTCAAATTTCAGTTTTATCCAGAGAGGGAATGGGAGGTAAGAATCACATGTCTAACACACATTATTATATTGCTCTGTGCCCTGGCACGTACCAAATGATACCTCGGAGGTACCCTAGGGCAGCCCTGGCCTATCATTTTTGCATGTTTGGTGGTGCCCATATTTAAAGTTGTCAGAGTCAGGAGGCAGAACACAGCATACTATTTCCTTTACGGATAAAGTGCAAGCCCATGCATAACTCACACCATGCACACATGTACACTCCTGTCTACATACCCAGGGAGCACACAGGTTGTGGGGGGTATGCACAATGGCATTTTCTAAACTGCTGTTTCCATTCTAAAGTCTGGCTCTGATTTCAACTCCAGAAGGACCATTTTGCTTTATGTTCCACAGAGCTGTGGAGATAGCCACTGCCTGCTCAGAGCCAGGCCCCCACAGTGTACTGTGATTTTTATCTGCTTTTCATTTCTCCTCCTGCCAGTCCCATTTTCCAAAAGCAATTGGCTGGAGGCTATGAAAAATTGGATTCTGTTTGTAGACCTTGGTTTAACCTCACAGGACTCTCAAAATTATTTAAAATAATTTCTAACCCACGTAAATACCTTGTGCAGTCTCAGAAATGCCCACATCAGCCTGCACTCAGCATTTCATCAAATTAAAAAAATATGTTTGCAATTCACTTTGTTAGTGTCAGTTTTCGGAGTGAAAAATTCCACACTGAGATGTTTTTCCTGCATGCCCCCTTTCCAGGACTTATTCCTGAGGAGAGGTCATGGCACTTCTGTTACTGACCCATCCACGTTTGCTGCCCTGATAGCAACTTTACTGACTGCCTGACTGAATGAGTACTGTGTATATGGAGCCCAGCACACATTCTGCACCCCCAGCTCTGGTAGGAATTTTAACTAACTCCAATCATCATGACCTTGACTCTTTAAATATTTTATAAATTCATAGAAACTGGGTGTGGTGGTACATGCCTGTAGTCCTAGGTACTTGTGAGGCTGAGGCAGGAAGATTACTTGAGCCTAGGAGTTCAAGGCCAGCCTGGGCAGCATGCTGATACTCTGTTTCTTAAAAAAAAAGGAAAGAAAAAAAAAAAGAATATTCCAGTTAGAAAGGGCCAAATGATTTTAGGGCCCAAGAACTTCATTTTAGAAATGAGGAAGTTTCAGAGAGACTAAGTGACTTGTTGAAGGTTACACAATAATCAGGTTTTATACCTAGAACAAAATCTAGGTTCTCAGACTTCCATTTCAATGCTTTTTCTACTACCTGCATAATGACAAGGCAGTCTATACTTTCCAGAATAGTCCTAAAGTTTGCCAAAATATAGGGATACTAGCTGTCTGTGGATTCTGGATCACAGGTGAACTGAGGATCTTACCAGAAAAGAAGTCAAATCTACAGGTTGAGAGAAGAAGAGAAAGTAACTATTTTATAATCCACTGACAGCTAGGAAGTACTAATAACACTAGTGATACACTGCCACCCTGGGAAAACCTGGAAAGAGACTTCTTTCAGAAAGAAGCACCAGCTATTTCCATACCTGGAGTGCTATTTGGAAGACTCAGGCTGATTAGGGACTCTGTGTTCAAAAGCTCAGGTGTGCTGTGAATAGCATTTGTTAAGCCTGCACCTCTACCTGCTATAAAATTGGGTATTATTGGTTCAGGTGCTCAAGTCTAGCCCTCTTACCACTATAGGATGAAGGCCTCACCCATCTATCGGCCTTCAAAAGAGGACAGGCCTACCAAGAATTGGGGACCCCCCACCCCTTCCACCAGCCTGAGAGCTCTCCCTCCTACAGCTCAACCATCTGATCTGCACAATTAGCACCTGATTACATCTGGTCCAGGATATAATCTGCACAGTGTGACCTAGTACTTTATCAGGTCCGCACAAGTACAGTTATGTATAACACTATCTCACTTCCTGGATGGCTGGTGTGTCTTGTCTCCCCCAGATAAATTGGGCGGGAAATTAGCCTGAGTTTTCTTTATTTCATGGCACCCAGCATGGTGCTGGGCATATTCTGGGAATTCTGTAAACTCCATTTGCCTCAACAACTGCCCACCTGGAACTATAATCCCCAAATACTCAGGACTCTTTTGAAGCTGTGGATTCTCTGCTTTGGTCATCAGATACCCCATGTATCCAGACAGGCAATGTACTAGTGGAAAGGAATAGATAGCACTTTCACAGTTTGCCCCAAACTTTCTGAAAGTAGAAGTCCCCAGTGGTGTCTGGCAGCACAGTGCACCCACCTCTCACTGGACCACAGGGCAGCCTGGCCTCTGCTTTCCTCAGCTGGTCTCTCGCTCTGCTGGGGCCCTTTCCTGTCCTTGCACAGCTGGGCTGGAGGGACAGGAGAAAGATGCATCAAGCTGAGGGTCACACTAGGAGGACCTTTGGCCTTGGCAAGGTTCCACTGACCTTGGGGAAGACCCAGAGAGGCAGTTTCCTTCCCTCTCTGGGCTGCAGGTTTTTAATGTCTTCTTTGTTGGTCTGGGCCCCTGGGGACCGAACTGAAGGGAGAGACTTTGGGCTGCTCCCTCCTCCCTGACAAAATGGTGCATGCTTTTCCTGTTTAAACAGGGCGCAGTTGTGAAGTGCCCTGACTTCGCACACACCGAGGCCCGGCAACGGCTGCAATAAATCAATAGGAAAATAGAAGCTGCCAGTTAGACTAAACAAGTGCATTTGCAAAGACTGCTAGCCCTCATTAATCACTCTGACAGTCCTAAAAACACATTTCCCCTTTAATGACTGTATTTGGATAATCAGTGCTTTTTCCTCCTCAGTCAGAGTTTGAGTAACAGACAGCTGGTGTTATTACAGCCATCAGGGAGGGAGCACCGGGACCGGGGCAGCAGAGAGCCATCCACTGGAGGTCTCTGCAAGCGCAAGCCAGGCCAGCTTCCAGGCTGTTGTTAGGCCATAATGAGGGGAGCTTTGTACTCCACAGGCGCTCTGGGGGAAGCCATGTGCTCAGTCCCCTGGAACCTCGACACCCACCAGTGGTCCATGAGTACAACCCCCATACTGAGCCTGGGGAGCTTTGGCAGATTTAACCCAGGTCAGGGAGGCAGGGAGTTTCTCCGGCAGGGAGGTAGGAAGATGGGTTGGTGTGATTTGGCTTTCTTTTTAGATGACTTTGAATTTCAGGAGAAAGTTTGAAACCCAGCACATTCCTCTTTATAAATGATGTAACACATTAATGCACAGCACATTATGAAAATGGTAATTCAAACCCATAGTGCTCCAAATTAAACCATACATTATCGGATGCACTCAACCATCTATTTTGCAAAAAGACAGGATGAATGAAATCAAATCAAACAGAAAACTGGAGTGCAGCTTCCCCTACAGAATGACTAATAAAGTGCAGAGCTGCAGGATTTTTGTAAGACGAATTCCACAGTAACCCAGACATACATTAGGAGGAAGTTAGTTCATACATTTGTGAGACACCATTGCAGTGTGCAGGCAGGGCAAGGCCATTCTGGCTGCAGAAAGATGGCAAGGGGCCCCGCAGCTCCCCCACGGGCTGTGGAGTTTTTAGGAGCTGGGCCTGCAGGTGGATGGTTGGGAATACCATGCAATTCTGATTAAATCAAACCTACACCTGGGGGTGAGCCCATTCATTCTCCTCTTCTGCTCTCCCCGCAGCCCATAGGGCTACAAAAATAACCCCACAAGAGGTGTAAAAATAGGATCTGGAGCCAGGAACATCCAGGGTCTCACTTTCCAGCTCGGGGGCTTGCACCCTGTATGCCTTGGTAACACAGGCCCCTTTTCTGGCAGCTGGGAGAGATTAGGAGGAAAGAGGAGGAGGAGGGCTTCGAAGAGAAAGGCAGAGACATAGAAGGTAGAAGGAACTCTCAAAGAAAGAGTTAATTATGCAGATCAGCAGTCAGTGGAGGAGTACCCTCTTGATTAAAATGGCAACTTCGGTTAATGGAATTAACCTATTGAAAGTAACAAACTCCCCACTAGCTAATTAAAACAGCCACGTTTCATCGGAAGGTCTCCAATTATGGGAGGACAGAGCTGAGGTTTCTGGGTAAGACGGCTCACACCCAAGACTAAGTTACTTTCCTTTTGGAGGCCAGAAGGTAGTTAGGGGGCAGCTTAACCCAAGCAGGGCCAGCCTCCACAGGCGCTCTAATATAGATTTTGCGCTTGTCTCCAATGTTCTGACCTGCATTCCTACAGCTAAGGTGTAAGCCCAGAAGCATTAGAAAAGTTTCTTTTGCTCAACGGAGAATTTGTTGTGGGAGATACCTCTCCCTGACTCCCTGGCCAAAGAGAGAAGCCCTTCTGGCCGTAGGGAGGGAGGTCTGAAGGAATGAAGAGTAGGAGAGGGAGAAGTTTAAGTCCCCAGCAGAGGGAGCAATTCCATTCCCATCTGTTTTCGCAGGCATAGAAAGAAACAAAAAGGGTGCCTGCGGAAGGGTAGAGGAAAAGATGGAAAGAAACAGCAAACCAAACACCCGTAAAGGAAAAAATAAAGGACACGTTCATATTTTTGGACTCTGAGCAACCGGACAGGGCTGATTCCCCAGGAGGACCCTGGGCTGGTCTCAGAGCGACTTTCCCATCCTTTTAGCCAGTCCCCAACTCGGGTCCCCCGAGCTTCAGGCGGTCCAGGCCCCTCCAGCACTGACACTGCAAAGAGATTCCCGATGTTTTCTTGACCGAGGGAGGAATTCTGCACGGATACAATGATCTGTTACATTTTATGCTGAGGTTTTGTGGAGTCCTGAGGGGAGGACTCAGCCACCCCACGTGTCACGGCCCCCGCCCCGCACTTCTGTCGTCGAGTTTGTGGGCCGGCCAAGCAGCAAGACAGGCAGCTCCCCTGCCCCTTCCGCACGCACGCACGCGGCAACACTTTTCAGAAACGCGCAGTCTGCGGAACACAAACTCCCTGAGAAGTCGCTGCCCTCACAGCAGAAGGAAGCAGCACAGCGCGGACACCCTGAGGCCCACGGGAGCGGCGCGGCCGGGAGGGGGCGCAGGGGCCGCGCGCGCCGCAGTGGGCTCCCACACCCACTGTAAGGCACCCCAATCCTCCCCTCCCTGGGATACAGCAGCCACTGTCAGCTGCCAATCTCAAGAAAGAGAATAACCCAGCACAAGGGGCCATCCCCCGGGCCTTGCGAAACTAGCATCTCAGCAAGTGTATTTAGACACTCAAGACAGGACCTCTCCCCATTAGAAAAAACACAGCAAGTAGAAATCGTCCAATTTTAGGGGATGGGAAACTACAGATGCAGCGGAGGCTGGAGCCCGCCGCGGCTTCTCCCCGCTTGTCGCTCGTCTTCTCGCCACTAGATGGCGCCAGAGGCACGCCGTACCTGCGCACCTTCCCGCCGAACTCCGGACGAGGCTACTGCAGGTCTCTGCCTGATGCCTCAGTCCTTGCCTTCTGAGCCCCTTGGACCTCCTATCTGGGCTCAGAGGGAGATCCAGTTTTACACATGCTCTCCACTCTGGTCCTAGCAAGTGTCAAGGCCTTCAAAGTGAGGCTGGGAGCTAGATCACCGGGGTGGGGGTTAAAGGGATTTTAACGTTGTCTGAAGCTTTTTCTCCCCATTTCCCCCTTTTCAGGAAAGGCTTAAACTCAAACAGCAATCTCAAAAGGAAGCCTTAAGGCATTTTAAACAGAATAAAAGAAGGGCATCTGCTTAGATGTCTGGTAAAGGGGCGGTGGGTGAGGCAAGAGAAAAACACACCACGGTGTGAATATAGCCAAGTATTCCATTTATTAACAAAATAAGTCTTACCAAGGGAGAGCTCTATTCATCCCAAACAGGCCCGAGCCCAGCCGCTGCTGGAGGGAGGGAGGGAGGGTAGGATGAGACCCAGGGCCCTTCAAGGCCAACTTTGGGGATTGCTGGGTCAGCCTGGAAGGGGGCGCGGGGTTGCTGCGGGCAGAGCGCTCCCTGAGTCCCCGACTTTCCCCCGTACATTGCTAACAAGGGTGCACCATCCTGTCTGTGGATGTGGAGGATCCAGCAAGGATCCCGTCCCACAGCCCAGGGAGTGGGGGTCACAGCCCCATCAGGAAGAGAAAAAACAATGACGATAAAGCACTTCGCAAAACAGAACGAGCAAAGTTGCAGGCCAGTGGGGCCTTCTAGGACTTTTAATGAACACGAGCCCCAGAACTTCCCACAAGTGGGCAGTGTGACTACCGGGTGTGTGGACAGACAGGCTCAGTCCCCAGCCACTGGACCCTCTATGCGGAAGCCTGCTGTGGGATCAAGCAAGGTTGGGGGAACCAAGGCCCTCAGAGAGGGGGTTTGCTGGGGAAGGTCAATAGAGCTCAAGACCTCCAGCCACCAAGTTCATTCCTCCAACCCCCAAACTGCTGTCCAAAACTCCTCTCCACTACTTGTACAAAAGAAAAAAACAAAACCAAAACCAAAACACAGAACCTCAAATGGAAGGAAACAAGAGGGAATGAAGGGGAAAAAGGGAAATGTAGTTTGAATGGTTAAGATTCATGCAAGAAATTCCCCAGGACAGGAAAAACATACAGAAGAACTTAAGAACCCCAATGCTCCCTCTTTCCCCCAAATCAAATCATAAAGGGAAGAAAAGCTTAAAACTTATGCCTAAGAGGGGAAAAATAAAAGGAAGGAAGAGGGGTGGGGCGGTAGGGAGTAGTTCTGTGTGGTTAATATCATTATTTGGGGGGGAACAAAGACTTTTTGCATACCACTGACTTGTGTGGGCTGTTAATGCACTTATATTCCCAGCTTGTAAGCTAACACAATAGTAAATAAATACACAGTCCGGTGGGCAGGGTGGGGCAGGGGTCCTGGCAGGGAGAAGCAATAGTGGAGGCTGCAGCGGAGGCACAGGGACAGGGAGGAGGGGTCCGAGGGTTGGGTGGGGACAGAGCCGTGGTTACTGGTATCCGAGCGCAGAGGCTGACGCCAGTCTCTGTCCGTACAGCGCATATGGCGAGTAGTAGGGTCCAGCTGTGGGGAGGGAAGGCACGGCCAGGCCCCCCGCTGTGGATAAGTGGCTCTTGCCATAGGGGTGGTACCGGCTTAGCCCCAAAGTGTGTGGACTCCGCAAGGACAGCGACCCGGGGCTGCCGGGGGCGGCGGGTGGGGGGAGGTGCAGGTGGCAGGCGGCTGCGGCGGCGGCGCTGCCCAGGCCGGAGGCCCCAGGGTAAGTGGCCAGAAGTTTCTCTGCGCCCGGTAGGGCCGTGTGAGTCCGCAGGTGGCTAAGCAGCTCCTCCGAGGTGGCAAAGCGCTTGTCGCAAGGCCCGCTGGCCGCCACCCAGTTGCAGCTGTGCGGCAGTGGTTCGTTCTGCAGCATGAAGCCGTAGGTGTAGAGCGGGTGGCCCGGGAGTGCGGCCTGGGCGGCGCTGGAGGACAGCGCGGCGGGCTGCAGCGGGTGCCCGGGGTACACCAGCGGGTAGCCCCCCGCCTTTAGGCTGGGCCCGGCCGGGTCGTGTGCGCTGCAAGTGGAGCAGCTAGAGCCACCAAGGTGTGAGGCGCTGTGATAACCTCCCAGGCAGTAGGGGTCGCGGCATAATCCCTGCAGGAAGGAGGGCGGGGAGGCCCCGGTGAGCGGGCTGGAGCTGGGGGGCTTGCCGGGGGGCAGACCCAGGCCCCCCGACAGCTGGCTTCCCACGAGGCCAGACTTGCTGGGATCCAGGCCAGGCACGAACTGAGACGGGTAGCCGGCGTAAGCGCCTACAATGGAGCCATGGTAGCCGATGCTGGAGGGCGGCAGTGGGAACACCGAGTGGCCAGGTTTGTAGGGCGACACTGGAGCCACGTGGCCGGTGCCCACCAGAGCCGAGGGCGGCTCAGACTTGCGCCCGGAGGCCCCAGCCTCGGTGCCACCATGTGCGCTGGGCTCTGCGCCACTCCCGCGGCTCAAGGCTGCGGGCTCTGGGCTGGGCTTAGGCTCTGGGTCTTTCTTGTCCGACTCTGCGCCGCCACCCGCGCCGCCGTTCTTGCAGTCAGGGTGGTGCGGGGAACCGCCTCGGGAGCCGCTGGGCGAGGATGAGGACGACGAGGCGGACACTGGCGCTCCAAGCGGGGGAAAGGGCTGGCAGGCGGCGCTGGGGACCCTGAAGCCTGCCTTGTCTCCCGGGGACGAGGACGAGGAAGAGGTGGAGGACACCGAGGAGGAGCCGCTGTCTTTGCGGGCGTCGCCTCCCGCGGAGCCCTTGGAGTAGGGCTTGAAGCTGGACTTGTCCTCGGCCGGGGAGTCCCCCAGCTGCTTGAGGGCCGCGGACGCGGAGGCGGCGCCCGGGGTGGGGCGGCCGGGGTCCTTCTCCGCTCCCAGTCCGTTGGCCGCCGCAGCCGCTACCGAGTTGAGCTTGGACGAGGGCGGCGGGTCTGGCTTGCCGATCTGCGAGCAGGTTTGGGCCAGCAGCGCCAATGGGCTCTTCTTGGCGTCCAGCTGTGGGGGGACAGCGGTAGAGGAGGGAGACGGGGTGAGACCAGGAGACCACCGAGTGAGGAGGGCCTTGGGGAGCGCAGCTGGGAGGAACTGCTGGGCCAGGCCAGGCCGGGCCGGGCGGGGCGGGGAAGGGGCGGCGCGAGGGGCTCTTCCAGGGCCTTCTCGGGGAAAGGTGTCTGCTCTGGGATCGGGTTTGTACCGCCTCTTCCCTTCTATTCTCCCGTCCTCTAGGCCCAGGGAAAAACTTCTGCCACGAGTTTGGGGGAACTTCGCTTGGGACGGGTTTCGGGCAACGGCGCCGAGGGGTGGGGGCGGGCTGAGGCGCTTTCCAAAGGCAGGGCTGCAGTTGGCGCTTAGGAGCCCCTCCCTCCCTCTCGCCCTCCCTCGTTTCCTTCTTCTCGGGGAGGGCACCCAGGGAAGTGGAAGGAAGAAAGACCCGGGATCGGGAGTGTCTGGCGCAGGGTAGAGCGCTCTAGCCGGCTGGCAGAGGGGCTGCGTGGGACCCGGGCCGGGGCTCCAAAGGGAACATTGTGGGGGGGGGGAGGCCAGGGGAGATCACCTCCGGCCAGAGAAATGGGTGCCAGAGGAAAAGTGAGAGACCCAGGGGGGACTCGGAGAGCAAATCCAATCCCTAGCCCCGGAGCGCGAGCTTGGAAGGAGACCCTTCCACGGGGTAGCCTGGGGAGATCCTGGTGGGCTCGGAACCCTCTGTGCTCCGGTCCTCCTCAGTCGGCCCGCCGGTGTGGCTAGATTAAGGCGTAGGGCGGAGCCCCGGGGCGCAGGGTGCAGGGCGCAGGCCGGGCCGTGGTGGGCAGAGCGGGGCGGCGCGGGCGGGAGCGCCCAGAAGACTGACCTCAATGGGGCTGACGGGAGTGGAGGACAGCGGCTGCAGGTACTCCGGGTGCAGGAGGTGGCCGGTGTGAGCGCTCAGCATCTTCAGGACCCTGATGGGGAGCCGGTTCGCCTGGCGCAGGGGGTCCGCCGGGGGCAAGAGGGACACCGCCGCCGGCACCGCCGGCCTCTTCCCGCCGCCGCTGCTCTCGGGTGTCCTTGGGTTAGATCCAGCGGGCGAATCGCTCATTTGGAGGAGGCAGCGCCACGGGGGGGGGGCGGGGAGGGAGGGGGAGCACCCGGGAGGCGAGCTCCCTGGGCGGTTGGGCTCGCTCCGCCGAGTCGAGCGCCGGGCGGCAGTCGTTCCTCGCCTCGTCCCCTCCTCCACCAACGCCGCCGCCGCCGCCGCCGCCGCCGCCAGCCCCGGCGAGTCACACAAAAACCTTAGCTTTCCGCGAGCCGCACGTCAAATAGCCGCGATCGGCAGCCACACTTCAAAGGGATCGCCGCGCCCGCCCAATCGCAGCTCGCGCCGGGACCCCGGGGCGGGGAGAGCGGCGGGCGGAGGCCAGCGCCGCCGGTGGGCGGGGAGAGTCTTAAAGGGGCCTCGCCGGCGCGCGGCCGCCGCCCGGGACTTCTTGCACTCCCGGCGCTCCGCCCTGCCGCCCCCTCCCCGGGGCTGTCCTCGCCATGGGGTCCCACGAGGGCTGGGACTTCTCCTGTACCCCGGGCTCCGCGCCTCGCCTCCTCTGGCTTTCCGGTCGCGGTGTCCTCTCCACCTTCCCACCGCGGGGGGTGGGGGTGGGGTGGGGTACGTGCCTGCGGGGCTGTCACCCCGTGTGTCCGGCGGGGCGGGGGCGGGGAGTAGAGTGGGAGCTCGCGGCGCCGGCTCGGGTACCGCCGAGTCCCAGCCTCTCTTGGAGGCCGCCTGGGGGCGGGCGGCGCCTCGAGATCGCTGGTCCTTCCTCTGCGTGGCGCCGGGCAACCAGCTCTCCAGTCGGCCTCTTCGGGCGTGTTTACTCGAGAGCGCCCAGCCTCGGAGGCACCTACTGTTCTCGGGGCGCGGTGTGAGTCGTCGCTCTGGCTACTTTGAGCCTGTTCGGTCCGAGGGCTGCAAGTTCAAGGACTGCCTCACGGGGTGAGATGGTCGCGAGGAAGCGCGGCGCCCCGACGCGCCGGGAGTGCTGTGCCGCCCTCGCTCAGTATAGGTTTGGCTTTGGGGTGCGCTTCAGGTTCTTGTCTAAAGGCGCCCAGTGCCCTCGCTGTGCCGCGTCTCGCTGCTAAAGCTTTGGAGGGGCCTGGGTCACAGGAGAGGCAAGAATCCCGGAGTCAGGGAGGGGTGACAGCTGTCTTTCTCAGCGCTGCATGACTATACAAACCCTGGAGATAGGTACTCTCATCCTTCTCCCAAACACTAGGGTTTCCTAGGAAAAGTTCTAGATTAAAATAATGCTCTCGGGACTCCCAAACCTGTAGGATAAAGTGTGCATTGCTAGCTTTTGCACTTGGCAGAGGTCTTACCTAGTCACGCTCCAGACATTAAAGTTCCCTGTCTGCCTCTCCAAAGAAGGCCAGGCTGGTTCATCGTGCGCCGGCCACCGGAGTAACCACTTCCTTGTGCAGTCCTTGGCCAGTGGAGCGCCCTTGGGTCACTGTCCTTTGGAGGACCGCTTTCCGGAGCCCCATCATCACTCGGATTGTCAGGCCTGGCCCTGGAGGCCTATTCCTCCTGGACTGCCACGGCTCTGGGTTCTGACCAGCAATTTGAGACAACAGATGCCAAGATGGGGTAGGAGCTTTCGAAGGCGTTCTTCAAAGGGAAGAAATTACCACCGTAGCGATAACGATTATGCTGTCTACCAGTGCCCAGTAGAGAAGACAGCAGGCAGCGCTCTTAGGCCTTAACTAAACATGCTCCCTAGCTGTGTACTGTTTTGAGGCAGTTTGTATAGACTTCTCAGAAATCACACAGGCTTCCTTTCCCACAGTTTCAATCCTGGTAAAATCAGGTTTAAACAAATGGCAAGGGATGCCAGACTGGGAGGTGTCTAGTCTTATTTACTTCACTGGGGTGGGCTCTACCTGTCCTCTTCGTTTGGGTTTCTCTTGCTAGCCTCTGCACTCTGACCTACTGTTATGGCCAGCACCACCTGCAGAGCTGCTTCAGCCTTCAAGGTCATTTGGACTTTTGGCCCCTGCCATGCAGCCAGAGACTGCAGAAGGAGGTGGTGCAGAGGGGCTGGTCTTTTGCAGGCACCTCGGAGGAGGAAGAACCCGGGAGAGAGGAGGTCAGGAGACAGTAAAAGATGAAAGACTCTGTGATTATTGTAACTATCCCAGCTGGGAGAGTGAGCCAAGAAGTCCTACTAGGATCCAAGCAGATGTGTGTTAGAAATGATTAATGGGAAATAGGTTGGGAGGGAGAAAGGAGGGGAGAGCGAGTAAAGGCATTTTGGAATGGAAGGAAAAGGGTCAGGAGGTGGCAGAAAAGGGAGAAGAAAGGAGCAAACTGGAATATTTACTTTCAATTTGGAAAGGGAAAGAGAAGGGGAAGAAAAGTAGTGAATGAATGAAAGGAAGGGGGAAGAGGAAGTGAGAACAGGATTGCCAAGCTGTGGGTGGGGGTGGGAATTTGCCTAAGTAATAAAACTTTGTCTTTTCAAAAAATCTCACTCCCTGAGCTCACAGCAGTAATCACTGACAGGGACAGTGGTGCCAGACAGCAGTCCTTCGGAGGCTGGCCCCCTCCTCCTGCTGAGTAATTAGTGGGTTTCACTTCCTGGAGTAGCAGGGGGCCCAGGGTTGGTTTCATACTTTGGGGTGTTGGTGAAGGCAGCAGGGTCTTTTTGGCTGAATCCATTCAATTGGCTTAGGAGAAAAAAAATCATTTTTAGCCAGGCCAGAGGTCTAATTAAAACACTGCTGGATGATTATTACAATACGTATTTGACATTCACTGAGCTAACCTACACAGAGCCGGAAATGGGACCCTAGTGGCCTGAAAGGAAGTACAGTTCTCAGAGGAATGGCTCTGCACCTGGGAGTGAATGTGACTCAGTATCTTACTTGTCGGATCCTGAGTATTGTGGGTTGGCTGTGGGCAGAGCCTCGTGCTAGGATGTGTTTGAAAAGTCCCTATGGGACACTAATGCACTGGGCACTATGGCACAAATTCTTTCTGTGCCAAAAAGTGGCTGACTATGATTAAGGGGCCTTGCTTTAGGGAAGGCCTTCTCAGATTGCCCTGGAAATGAGTAGCCACATTAAAATAGGATAGGGCGAGGGCTGCTTGAGGTGCTATCATGGCACCCCAGGGAAGAAAAACAATTCTGCATGCCAAGTGCTAGTAAGCGCCCCCAGCTGCTGCTGAAGAGGACTAGAAAGGCGGGTCACTAGAAGTCACAGGCCAGTGGGAGGTGGGTGGGACTGGGAGCCAGGCCTCAGAATTGTGCTGCCACAATGACCCCAGGTAAATTAACCTCAGTAAGCTTCAGGGTTCTCCATGCATAAACTGTTAGTGTGGCTGCCTCAGTGTCAGGAGGCCAGCAGACAATTCATGTCACATGTTGAGGACATGGCAAAGAAAGTCCCAGCTACTCGGTGGTTGTGATACATTGCATCATTTGCAACTGTGGGAGCAGTGCTGTGGGGGACAGACACATTAGCCCCAGAGTCTTGAAGATCTCAGTTCTGAAACCTGACCAGAGGAGCCTAGGCTGTCTGGCAAATCCACCAAGAGTAACCCCTCCCCCAGCCTCTAGTTCTAGGCAGGGATGGGACCTTGTGCTTACAAGGCAGGCCGAAGAACCACTGAGCTAAATACCCCGCCCTCAATGCCTTTTTTGAACATCTCTCCCAACCATCAAGAAAATCCTTTAGGAAATTGTGAATATATATACATCCCCCCTCCCCTCAACTTCAATTTATATAAAATTCCCCACCTGGAAAATCTGCCCAAGTCAGGCTGGAAGCCAGAGGTGGTAGATTTCTTGCATGGGGTTAATATGTAGTTTTCACTCCTGGCTGAGGTGGAATTGCCTGAATGATCACCTCTCTGCATAACACTCAAACCCTAATTGCAACAACATGAAGTAATATTTCACTGGGTAACTATTTACGTATTTATTTTTTACAAGTCATAAGAATTCTGAAAAGTCTGTCTCTTAGAGAACTTGGTTTTCCTCCCTGACGCTTAATATCTTCCAGCAGCTGGCAAGTAACTCCTTGGCCCAGAGCCCCTGTATGCTCAGGGCACTCAGAGGTACTTCTGGGTGTCCTGTCCCTGTCCCCAGGCTTCAGATCCAGCCTGGGGCATGATCCGGTCACCAGGGACCTGAGGAAGCAAACAGCGAAGCCAGCCTTGCAGGAAGCCTGCTCTGTCAGTCCAGGAGCCCTTCTTGTGTTCTCAGAGTTCTCTTGTATACCGATCTCACTTATCCAAGGCGTCTGCCGGTATTTGTTTACTCATCTCTTCTCCCGCTGGACTGTAAATCCTTTTGTGTTTTCCCCATTCTCTTAATGTTCTTCTCCCATAGCAGAGTGTTTAACCATCATCACATTGAGTAGCAAGCATTGATTTAAAGGCTTTACATGCGTTATCTCATTCCATGGCTACAGAAACCCCAACAGCCGGGTCCTGCTACCCCATTTTTCAGAGAAGGAAACGGGGCAGAGAGAAGTTAAACTACTTGTCCAAGGTCCAAGCTGGTGTGCTTAGAGACAGGGCAGGGTTGTGGCTCTAGGCAGTTTCAGTGCAATAAGTGCCCAGGAATGCTTGTTCATGAATAGATACGAATTTTATCCAGGTAGAGCTATTTGTTTATACCTCACCTTGCCATATTCCCAAAAGATTTAGGGTGACTGATGGTGTTTTTAAAATGTTGACTATATAACCATGTGGAAGTATCTTTTTCCCAAATGCACTTTTTTGGCCTTCATCTCAGAACAATTTTTGGAGTTATTTTGGGCAAATTTTATTATTCCTGTTTGAAGAAACAGGCCCTGAGAGTTTAAGGGAGAGTTGAAAACCACACAGCAAACAGTGCACATTGGGGTGTGGAGCGAGGTCCTCTTAACTCCCTTCTTGATTGTTGATCTATTAACTTCTAGCACTGCCCATTGCCTTGTGGATGGGATTGGAAGGTAACTCCTGATAAAAGGGGGACTGAACACTCCCGCTCACCCCCGGGAGTTTCCTTTAGAGATGGGTGGGAAGAGGGACAAAAGGAGATGTAGACTGGAGTTTATCTTCAAGCCATCCCTTTTGATTTGGGTCCCTGAGCAGCTGCTTTGAAGGAGTGATTTCATTCATCTCTTATCAGCCCCTGGGGAGACAGGCAGGTCTGGGCAAGAACACCGGCCCGCGCCCCCCCCCCCCCCAGATGTGTTTTGAAGTTCTCCCTCCTTTGCCTGCCTGGCCCTGAGACATGGGCCCCAGTCCGAGGCATTCACCCTTGACTTCTCTATCCCTTCTGGCCTGCCAGTTTTGGCTTTTAAATTGCATATATTGCTGGGATGCACAGCACCCTTGTTATCAGCTAACACCTCACCCATGATTAGCAGACTTTGACTGTTCCACCCAGGACAATAACAACATTTCTGAACACTTACTGTGTGCCAGGCATGTTCTGAGCATCTGGTGAGAAATAACTGATTTACTTCTCATAGCAAAGAAGCCAGGGAGGTGCTACTGTCATGCCTGTTTTATAAGAAGATATTCAGGCCCAGAGAGGGGAAGCACCTTGCCAAATCACACATCCAGTAAGTGGTAGAGATGATTGAAACCCAGGTGGATGGCTCCTAGGCTACCATACAGAGTGCAAACCTAAAGGAAAGAGAATTTGCTTCTGGTGGGGAGAAAGCAGCAGGAGACCCTGGATACAGATCACTGTAATCATTTTCTAGAAGGCCGGTCATCTCCATCAGTATTTCCCTTCTGTCTTTACGGAATGAGAAATGTGGTAGGGGAAAAACTGAGGCAGAGAAAGACGTGGAGGGGAATATTCACGCATTCCCCTAACTGGATTGGGTTGATTAATTCAGTCATTCAGCTACTTGATTACTGTTCATTGACCACTTGGTAGGTGCAGGCCTGAGGTGATCTCATGGTGGGGAAAGACAACAAGCCAGGGAGGCTGGACTCCTATCTCTGTTACGCACATTCAGCTCCTCCCTAAAGCAGGGCAGCCCTTTCTACTGGCATCTATGTGCTCTTGCAGATTAAAAATAAAAAAGCTAGGAGCCCTGATTTAATCCTGCTTGGTATCCTGAGTACTAATGTACTGTTCTTCAGTGCATTTGCTCAGTGTTCAGTTCAGATTTCACTCACTTTGACTGACGCTTTCAGGGTGTGCTCTCTTTTAGATAGAAGGGGAATCTGGGAGGAGAGGGAAAGGCCCTAAAATGGGAAGCAGGGACCATTCATACCCAGTGGCATTGTGCCTCTCACCATTCTGCCCCCTGCTCCTAGCTACTTGCACCTGGACCCAGGGGAAACCTGGGGCCTAGGAAGCTCTTGGTGGGTGGTAGACTGTGATATCTCAATTGCATGGGGCCAGCGTGATGTCTGCTTTCCACCCATTCCATGAGTGTCAGCCATGAAAGTGATGATGTTTCTGTGATCCCTTCTTCCGGCAGAAAGCCTTGGCATGCGCCAAAGTGTACCTCTCTGTGGGCTGGGCTCCCAGGTAGCTGGGATCTACTACAGCTCCACATTCTTTTCTACCACTACACTTCAACAAGCTGTGTGTGTGTGTGTGTGTGTGTGTGTGTGTGTGTATGCTGCTCAGGTAGTAGTGATTATTACAAGTTGCATTTGATGAAAACAAATTCCAGGATGTCAGAAAAATTCAAGAAGTATTTATTTCAGTGGCTGTCTTCCAGCCTCTGCATGAAGGAGACCCAAGGAGCAAGGTCCTAACCAATGTCCAAAAGTAGAGGGGATTTACAGAATGCACCCTCTTTAAAAGTGACTTTTAAATTTGTTGGAGAATGCATTTATTTATTTATTTATTTATTTATTTATTTATTTATTTATTATGAAGTGTATTCTCATGGCACCAAATTCCAAACAGTGGAAAAACTCTCCTTCCAGCCATCCAGGTTCCCTTGGCAGTGTACCAGTGCTATCGTGTATTGTCCCTCCTCCCAGACATACTATGTTCACATACTAGCAAATATGCATATGTCCTTTCTCCCTTTTATGAATAAATGGGACATACCATACAAGCTGTTCTGCACTTGTTTTTTTAAAAAAGTTAATGTATTTTAGAGATTGCATAGTGTGTTCTTTGTCTTATTTTTTCCTTCAGTTTTACAGAGTTGCTACATGATGTGCCTCAATTTATGTAATGAGTCTCTATGGATGGACATTTACATGGTCCCTAACCTTTTGCTCCTGTAATGAATAATTGTAATATACTTATGTGTTATTCATTCTCCATTCTGCCTGCACAACTATAGGGTAAATTCCTAGGAGTAAAATTGGTGAATCAAAAGCTATATGCAGTAGGGTTTGACAGTATGCACCTATAGTTCCAGCTACTCAGGAGGCTGAGGCAGGAGAATCATTTGAGTGCAGGCATTTGGGGCCACCCTGGGCAACATGGTGAGATCCTGAAAACTGCATTCAAAATGAACCCCCTTTAAAAGAGTTGGTAGGAGATCTTTGGAGTGGTTTGAAGTTTGGCTGGAGACTCAGGCAGGCATGCATCAAAAAAAATGAAATGTATATTTTCAGTAGAGTCCCCACCAAGGTAGATGAGAAGTCTTTATTTTGTTCTTATTTTTATATTTATTTTTGAATAGGTATAACCCATAAAATTGAAAGGTACAAAAGGGCACAGCTATATGACTTCTCATCAAGGATTGGAATGATTAGAGTTTTTTGGTTTATCAGCCGTTTGCCAAGGGCAGACAATATGAAGCAGACCCTCCTATTCCCTAGGCATTTTGGTTTGTGAGCTTCTTGGGGCAGAGATCCACAGGTCATGCCCAACTTTTGTTGCCTCATCTTGAGCCCTGGGATTGGGCCTCCTTGGGTCACCAAGTCAACAACATAACTAATAATAGCTAAATCTTGGAAGTGGCCTATATATTTAACAGATGGATGAGTAAAGAACATGTACTATACGTACGTAATGAAGTACTACTCAGCCATAAAGAAGGATAAATTTGAGTTGTTTGTTGGAAAATGGATGTACCTTGAGACCATAATGTTAAGTGAAATAAATCAGACAAACAAATACAAATATTGCATGCTTTCTCTTATATAACAGACCCAGAGTATAAATAATTTTTTTTTGTACTAGGTATCAAATTCAGGACCTCATGCTTGCCAGGCAGGTGTTGTGTTGCTGAGCTAAATCCCTGGCCGTAGTATAAATAATTTGATGAGCAAAATAAAAGATTAATAATACAAACTAGGAAGATAGGTGCCCTGAAAATGGAGGGAGACCAAGAGATGGAGGGATGGGGGAGGAGAGGAAAGACAAGAGGAAGTAGAAGGAATTAAGATGCGTTATGTGGGGCTGGGGATTTAGCTCAGTGGTTTCACCGCCTGCTGCACAAGTACAAGGACCCAAGTTTGATCCCCAGTATCAAAAAAGAAAAAAAAAAAAAGATGTGTTATGTGCATGTACCAACCCCCATGATGAATGTAATCAATGTATATAGCAAACATGCACTAATGAACATGAAAAGTTCACTCGTTGTTAGTGACCTTGACCCTACTGAGAGTGGTCAGAGTTTTGGAGCCCTTGTCCAGCCAGGATAAATTTAAATTCCAGGATGTCAAAAGTAAAATTTGAGCAAAGAATTCCAGTTCCTACTGAGGACATCTCTCTCAATGTTCTTCCTGATGTGTTGATGAACTTTCCTCAGGCATGCTGAAGTGCCCCTTCAGGGCTTGACATGGGGAAGTTCACTACAGCTGCTTTCTGTCAGGTTGTCTTTGTTTTACTCATTGATTTATTTAGATAGACCACTGTGTAAATGATGAAAAATAAATCCAAACAAACCCCCTAACAGCTATATTGGGCTATTTTCTGTTACTATAATGAAATACCTGAGACTGGGTAACTTTTAAAGAAAAGAGGCTTATTTAGCCCATGGTTTCAGAGGCTGAACATCCAAACAGCATAGCTCTGGGCTTTGCAGGGGCTCCTGACTGTGTCACATCATGGAGAATGGTACCGTGACAGGAATGTATAGAAGAGGAACAGATCCTATTATACTGTTCCCCCTCACCTGGAAGTACTACTTAATCCCTTCTGAAAGCCACACCCCAATGATCTACAGACCTTACATTAAATCCCACCTCTTAAAGGTCCCACTACCTCTTAACATCATCAGAGTGAGGACCATGTTTTCACTACAGGAACCTTCAGGGAACACGCTTCAGCCACATCTAAACCAAAGCAACAGCTCACACCAGAAAAGCCACCATAATAAAATCCATGGGTACAGTGTGTCTTTTTATTTTATCTTTATCCCTATTCCATATCAGGACTGAACAGGCTGTTCCAGGTCTCTGTCCTCACTCTAAGACGGCTGAATTTTTCACCACTGCAGTCAAAATGCATAATGATGATTTTATTTATGACAGGAGACATGTTTTAAAACAAACAGCTGACAGAGTTGCAAGATGGGAAACGACAAGAAAGTGCTATTTTTTTGAGGGGAGAAGGGGATGGGATGCTGGCAAAGGAGAGCAATGTTCTCCTTCTTAACTGTTGGAATTCATCCTTTATTCCTTGAGCAAATAAAATCATGCAGGGAGAAAGGTGGGGCAGGGGTCTAGCATAGAGAGAGCTCTCAGAGACCTGGGTAACTGGACTTTGGTTCCCTTGCATGACTCCTCACTGTGAGTGCTGTGTGAGAGCGTAGGGCTGGAGAGGGGAGAGTCAGGCCCAGCCCCACATCTCTGTGATGTTCCTGGTCAGCTCAGCAGGCTCTGAGGCCCCAGATCTCTGCTTCAGATCATCTGAGATGACACTTCCCAGATGAGGCCAAGAATGCAAGACAGACATCCTCAGGACCACAAGGGAATAGCAAACAGCTGGCTCCTTGAAGATCCATGGGCTTAGGGAAGAGAAATACAGTTCTCAGCCTGAGCTTGAGGCAAATCCCCATCAGTGAAGATTGCCATCTTCTCCTTAGAGCTGTTCCTGTCTAAAAGTCTGGGGGTGAGGGTCACAGAAGATGAAGCCTTAGCAGAGTTTACTCCGATCCTGCAGGAGAGGAGAAACAGGGAGCAAAACATCAAGAACAAATGAGAAGAGTAGGGAAAAAAAGAAGGTACTTAGATTTGAAAGGAGTGTTTTTCTCCACCATGACAGTAAATTAAAAAAGTCTTTGAGCTGGATATGTATGCCTGTAATCCCAGCTTTCTGGAAGTATGAGGCAGGAGGATCAAAGTTCAAAGCCAGCCTGGTCAATTTAGTGACTTAATGAGACCCTGTCTCAAAATAGAAAATGGAAAGAGTTGGAAATGTAGCTCTGTGTGAAGGCCCTTGTTTCAGTAGCCCATACCATAAAATTGATCACTCAAACAACAGTGTCTGGAGGGGATGACAGGAAGAGCTGGAGGACTCCTAACATGTCTCCTCAGAACACCTTTTTTGGGGAATTGGGGGCCTGGGAGTGGTGAAGAGGATGAATGGAAAGGTCTTTGACTGTTTTTCTTGGCTTCTGGTGTGATCATGTCGATCTGGGATACAGGTGACTATGTACCCAGGTCATATGCACATCAGGTCATCCCAGATGTTTGGCCCTACTGGCAAAGGGAGGGGCCATGCAGTGCACCCAGAAGCCTTTCTAGGTGACTTTTCAGCTCAGCCCTGGACAGGAGCAATAGTTCAAGCATTTGGTCAACTTTTTCCTTGGGGACACAAATTCAGACTGTCTTAGAACACACTGCCCCCCTTACCACTCTGCAAGCAAAGCAGGATATTGGTTTCTTAAACTCCAATATGTTGTGCCAAAAAGAGTGTGTTAATATCCCCCTCCCATCCCCACATGAATTGGATTACTTAACGCATCTTTTTGGAGATGTCAGCAGTTTAATAGAGGCAATAAGTCAGGGCTGCCCTTGTGTTTTATTTTTCTGCCAGTATTTAGTTAATTAAAGAATGCAAATTAAAACACCTTAATTTATATAATATCAATACCAATGCCTTAAAACATTTGGCATAACTGCCCTGGCATGTCCTTTACATAAACTCTTCAGAGGAGTGCTAATAAAAATGAAAAAGGTTGTAAATCAAATTTAATTTATTCATTTTTTGCTAGGTATGAAAGCATATGCCAAAATCAAGTTATTTATGAATGCATAATAACAATAGGCAATTTTATGGTTGCAAATAACAAACAGGTTTTCGGAGAGATGTGCATTGTAATTCTGAAACATCTACAGGTACATCTATTTTCTAGGTTCTGATCTCCAAAATTTATATTTTTGGACCCCTATCTCCAGGAAGAAATATATTTAAATACTGTAAAACATACTGAACCCAAAGTCTAGCAACACCCACTGGTGTGGCAGCCAGAAAGACACCTGAGCCGACTACATGTAGACACACGCGCAACTCGTCCTGTGACGTGTGAACCTTCAGATGAGATAACAGGTTGGTGATTTATATCTGGTTTCTTAAATATTCCATTAAGAAGATTATCTCTGAGGAGGGTCAGATACAGACAGCATAGGAAGGGATTTGGTGTGTGGCTGCTTCCTTGGAGCCTCGGAGATGGACAGCATGTACACGCTGAAGGGCGAACATCCATTTTCATCTTTCCTTCCTCTGTTGATGGGACTTCTTTGTTTGGAGGATCTGAACCTGGAGTACTTGTATTCTGTCCTGGAAGAGCAGCAGGTCCATGCCTGGGTCCTGAGCGATGGCTCTCCCTCCTCATGACAAGGAACCCAGTGTAGTTGTCCCTTTTGTGTCCCTTCCTCACACAGCCTGTGGCTCTGCCTTTACTCTAAGAGTGCATGTGGGAGGGTTGAGAGAAGTTTTGGAAAAACTCTATCCACCTCGATCATCCCTGATCCCATCCTGACCAACCTGAGCAAATTCTGAAATACAACCCTCACGCCAGCCCAGGGCCTCCCTGCTTGGGAGGATAGAAATCAGAATTAGGCCATGCCATATTTTATTCACTATCTTTTAACATGGTCACGACTAGCATGGCAGGAGGCCGGTTATTACTTGGGAGGAAGGCTGTCTGTGCCTTGTGACAGCCACAGGCCCTGAGCTGCCTCGCGGGTTATGGGGAGACCACTGAAAAATCCCAAATGGACTACATTCTGGCTGCTCCCTTTCTGACACTGAAGCAGTGAGGGTCCTTCCGTAGTGGTCCCCTTGGAGCTAGTGTGATTCCCTATTTGGCCTCACACTTATTGCAATCGTGAGCTAGAAATAAATATTTTTTTTTTTTTTTAAGTACCGGGGATCAAACTTGGGTTCTTGCGCTTGCGCAGCAGGCGGCGAAACCACTGAGCTAAATCCCCAGCCCAGACACGAATATTTTTGAGTAGATGCTTTTCTTGGTGAGGTGGTGGTGAGGGTGGTGCATCAAGGAGAGCTAGAGAAGGTCCTAGAGGAATTAACTGTCTCCTCCCACCCAAACCTCCCTCCACCCCGTAGCATTTCTGCCGCTCGGGAAAAGAAAGTCTGGTGGCTCAGACAGCCAGCTTGAGAAAATGGACTTCCTGCACCTCACCAGGAAACAGCACCCAGCACTCTCTTTGATAGGTGGAGGGAGGCAGAGAGTGGGGTGTGGCCTTGGGCACCCCTGCACCCCCTTGTGAGGGTGTGGGCTTAGTCTCCCCCATTTTTCCCTTGCTACATGTCAATTTAAACCCTTATATTTATTTATATCTCTCCTAGCTCCATAAAAGATTTGAGGTCGCTTACAATTCAAAACGCAGATACAGTAAAACCTGAAGCCATTAACAGAAAAGTAAAAAGATCAGAGCCAAGTACAAAGGAGGAGGGGGAGGGAGGAGAGTAATTATACCAGAGGGGGAAAAACTTAGATTAAAGAAAGCTAATGCAATTGAGAACAAAACCCGACTCCCTGGTAGCTTGGTGGGCGGCTGCCAGCTCCTGTAATAAGTGGAGATTATTGCACCTCAAAGGCAGGTTTAAATGCCTGCTGAGGACTCATTGGCCATGAGAGCTTGGTCAGGCTACTTCATCTCCCTGAACTTCTGTTTCCTCATCTGTAAAATGAGGGTTAACCCACACATCATAGGGTTTTTGGGAGAAGGCAGTGACGGTATTTCTTGCTAACAGAGTGCACTGCATGCCAGCTACTGTTATGAGTGTTTTACATAGACATATTTAATCAATTCTAAGGTGTATTTTTTTACATTTTTGACATTTCTGACACTGATATTATAAAAATACTGTGTCACAGATTATTTAGCAGCATTTTTTTCTTTCTTTGTTGGATCTAAAATAACAGCACACTGTGGATTAGAGGAACTATGTTATTAACTTATTCGAGCCTCATAATAATTTCATAAGGCAGGTCATGTTTTTGTCCCATTTTATAGATCAGGAGACTGAGGCAGAGAAAATGTAAATGACTTGTTACAGGTGGCAAGCAGTGGAGCTGAGTTCGGGATTGTTGGCTGTTTGACCCCACTACCACACCATACTGCCCTTCAACAAATACTTCAGCAGTGCGCACTTTAGCAAAACATGACACAGGTGACATAAGATGAAAGGATACATGTCCTAAAGGCTCCGACTTTCCAGGGAGAGGACAGCATCTCAGGGCGTTAAGCTCATCAGGAAAAACATTCAAGTCATAGGGGCAGAGAAGGGAAAGCTGATTAATTTCTTCCAAGCTTCTGCCCCTAGGCTTAGCACTGCAATAGGAGATGCCCTTCCAGCATGTCAGGAGAAATACATATTTTCTCAGATCAAACTTAGACAAAGAACTGAAAGGCCCTGGTGTTTTCCTTGTGGCCCATTTTTGTGTAGATGGTAGAGAAAAGCCGGGCAGGGCAAGGGGAAGTGCACTCAGGCTTTGTTTGGAAGTGACATAAAGGGAGAGGTTTATCCTCCCAAGGTTAAGGCTGGAGGCTTTGTCCTGGACACCCAAGCCAGCTGAAGACCTGCAAAGGAGAAGAATACACCACCACTGGAGCAAGAAAATGCAGTTTAAAGGAACAGGCTGCGCTGGGGCCAGGGGTAGGGAAAGTGCTACCCGGTTCAATCCCCAGCACACACACACACACACACACACACACACACACACACACACACACGGACACGGACACACATGGACACACACACACATATACACACACACATACACCCACAGGCACACATGAATGAGACAATTGTCTTGGGGACCAGCAAGGGTGATAGAAGAAGGAGCCACCTTCAAGGGAGAATACCTGAGTTTGAGACCCACTTTTGCTTTTTAGCAGCATATTATCCTTTTGAATCTTCATTTTATTATCTGGCTAATGAGATTATAACTGCACTTACCTATCTCACAAAGTTTTTAAAAGAGCAGTTAAGATAATAGATGTGAGAGTGAATTTAAAAAATGCTCTGCAGATGGGAACTGCTATCATTGCTCTCCTAACTGGGCATGGGCTTTGCCTGCTTGGACAAGTTCCCTCAGGGGAGCAGGACTGTCTAAGTGGTCTCTAAAGGGGCTGGACTTAGAACTCACAGCTGCTTCTGACTGAAGGGGCACTGGCCTCTCCCCTCTGACATAGTGAGGAAGTCTGGGGCTGCTCTAGAGGATCCCACCTCTAGGTCTCATGGACTGTGTCCCCTGAGTGGGGGTCCTAGCCTAGAAGGTGAGCAGACACCATGAGAGAACTTTGGGTGTATCTTTTCCCATGAATAAGGGGAGGTTAGCAACCAATAAAGCCAGGATTTCACGGATCAAATCAGAGCCAAGCAAATCTTTTCTGATAGAATTTCTATGCTGAAGACTATTTCTAAAATTTCAAACAGAATAAAACCTATATTGTTAAAGCAGTTTTTAGCTCAAATGAGAACAAGATAGAAGTTCTACTGGACCTGTGTCTGTGGTGGTCTCCTATCCCCTTCATTTGTATGGGCACCCTCTTGTCCACAGGAACACATTGTGAGACCCCCAGTCAGGTCCTGAAACTGTGGGTGGTCCCAGACCCTGCATGCCCTGGGTTCTTTCCTATAGGTGCAATAAGTTCAGTTTATAAATTAGCACAAGAGATGAAAATGACTAATAATGAAATAGAACAATTTTAACAATATGCTGTAGTAAAAGTTATTTAAGATTTAAGAGTCGTTTACTTCTGCAATTTTCCATGTTTGATGGCCTCAAGGCCTATAGCATGGAACAAGGATGTGTGTCCAGGAGGAGGGTGGGAAGTCAACTCCACCTCCTCAGGCCTTTCCTCCCAGAGAGAAGGAAGGAAGAAGCAGGAGAGAAAGAGGGAGGAAGGAAGGGGCATGAGGGCTGGGGAGGGCAAAGCAAAAAGAAGAGATTAAAAGAGGGAGAAGTAACGAGGAGGAAGAAGTGGGAGAGACCTGGGCCAGGCAAGGAGGAACAAAGCAGCCATTTGTACAGGGTGGGCCTGGGACCTGCCCCACCTCCTCTTGGCCCTTCCCACCTCCCGGTGTCTCCATCACCCACTCCTTTTCACTCTTCACCCTTTGGGAGACTTGGGGCCTTCCAACCAGGGCCAGCCTTCCTTGGCAGCAGACAAAAGGGCATTTCTGAGTTACACAGAAAATGTGTTACTTTGCCAGAGGGCCAGGGAAGGGCTGCCCAGGCCAATCCTGGCCAAGGGAGCCTGGGCCAAGGGGGCCTGTCAGTCACCAGAACCCCTCCATGAAAGAGGCCCCTTGTCAACTTCCCTTGCCTTTGAAGTGACTGGGATGGAGGTGCTCAATTAAAAGCCCATCAGTCTGTAAGTAAATCAACGCCTATCAGGCTTGTCACATCAAACAAACGATTATTACCCCAGCCCGCCCACCCCATTAATCTGGCTGTTCCTTCTTGACGGCTCAGGGTCAGGGCAGCATAAATCCTGTACTGGATTGGAGCCACCTGGATCGGGATGAAAGCTGGGTGCAACATACCCGGTGCACTGGGGCATTTCCCAGAGTCCCCAGAGGGAGGGTGAGGACAAGCACCAGAGACAGAGACAGAAGAGACGCCTGGAGACAGAGCCACAGAAAGACACACATCAAGGTAGAGATGGGAAGAAATGAAGGACACAGAGAGCCAAGAGGTGGAGAGAGAGAGAGAGAGCGTGCGCGCGCCTGAGAACTGGCTGTGATGGAAACACCTGGCGGAGAGCAACAGTGTTGTGACAGGTGCTGTAGGAACTCACTGAGCATGCTGTGAATGAACAAATGCTTCTGGAGGCCAAGGAGGTTTCGATGCAATTCCTCAGACACTAGATGGGAGAGTGACCGCGGCCAGCCCTGTTTCCTGAGTTCTCCTGTGGCAGCCCCCAAGTGCCCCTTTGCCAAGGGAATGGTGGTGGGGAGGAGATGGAAGCTCAGGGCTTTGTGGGGCACCCCCTGTGTTAGGCGCCAGCAAGCACGATGGCCAGAGCTTGATTTCTGCAGATAGGAACATGCACACCCAGCCAGAGTGTCAGATTCTGAGAGTCTACTGAGCGAGACTCTAGGACACAGTTTGTTCCAGGACAGTTCTCCCAGGCTCTGTGGGTTGGTTTGTAGGTTCTTTCTGCCCTTGAGATCAAACTTCTGGCATTCTCCACTGCAGACCAGAAAGAGAGGTGGGAGAAGGGAGGAAAGGAGACAAGGCAGTTTGGAGCTTGCCTGGAAGGAGGGACTGGGGTTGGAGGCGAAAGGTGGAAGAGGAGGCTGAGGAAGGAGGCTAAGCGTCCTGCTTGGAAGAACAAGGTGTGCCTATCAAAGGAAAGGAAAAACAGTCCTTCCCCCAGTGGCTGCACAGCTCAGTGCGACTTGTGGTATTTCTTTTTTAAAAGGGGCCACCATGTGTCTTCCTACTGCTAGGAATCATTCCCAAAAGAAAACCAGAGATGAGCATGAAACAGGGAAGACTGAAGAATCCTCCACTCACCTGATCAGGGAGTTCCACTGGCCAGCCCTACAGACTGTGGTGAACTCTTACAAGGCAGAGAAAGATCATTCTTGAAGATTTTTAAAATGTTTATGCCCCCACCCTGCTCACTGCAAATTCTGCAGATGGGGTATGTTAGCTTTCTGTTGTAGTGAGAAAATGCTTCACGTTATCAGTTTATAAGGGTGGAAGATTTATTTTGGATCAGAGTTTCAGATTTTTTTGGTTTTGGTACCAGGGATTGAACTTGGGACCCTGAGCTTGTGAGGCAGGTGGCAGAACCACTGAGCTAAATCCCTGGCCCTAGAGTTTCAGATTTTTAGTCCATGGACACTTGGCTACGTTGTGTTTGGGCCTGTGGTGAGGCAGAACATCATGGCGAAGTGTGGTAGGGAAAGCTGCATGGGTGGAAGTACAGAGAGAGAGAGAGAGGAAGAGAGAGGATCCAGGATCCCATATCCCCTTCAGGGCCACACCCTCAAAGACCTAACTTTTTTTTGTTTTTGTATTAAATTCTTTTATTGGTACATTGTAGGTATACAACACAATTACATTTCTCATTGGGAATTGTACCTTTACATAATGC
>NW_004624780.1:5923484-5939682 GCF_000247695.1 Heterocephalus glaber
GGAACAGTGGGACTCAGTACCTTGGTCTGGTGGTCTGGTGTCCTCTGCGCCTTGGTAATGTGGAATCAGGTGGCTGCCTGTCTGCAGCGGGCTGATTCGGCGTGTGTTCCGCGCGACTGGGGATCTCGGCAGGGTGCGGCCTAACTTCTTCCCATTAGTCCCCCACCTCCTAAAGGTTCCACACCACAGGCTGGTGACCAAGCCTTCACCACATGGGCCTTGGAGACATTTAAGATTTGAAGCAGAACACAGGCCGTCACCACCAGCACTGTGTTAGTGAGCTTTCTCTCAAGCCAGCTACTCATCACTCCCTGGTGAACTCATTCAGTCCATCATGGAGACCCTGGAGTGCAGCAATGTATCCTTTATTCCTCTGAGGTGACAGACTGTCCAGTCATCCCAAGTGGCAGTGAGGCCTTTCACAGAGGCGAGAAATGCCACGTAGAGGGTTCACAATCTACAGGAATTACACACCATTCCTGCTTGCATTCACTCCACCACAGTTTGGTATTTAGTGAGCACTTAGAGGCCCTATTCTAAGTCAGGGACATGGCAGTGAACATGATGATCAAGGTCATAGATGTGTGGGAGCTTTCATAAAGAACTCTGGTGCCTGGCTCATCTTAATTTGTTTGTCATGTATGAACTCATTATGCAGATGTTTTAAAAACACATTTTATGTCTGAAGTAATTTGCACCGCAAAGAGGCAAAGAAGAATCAGAAACAAATCCTATCCGCCTAGAGGAGAAGCGAGTCACAGCTCCCGAATAAAGCGAATGCTTTGTATGAAGTGGTAGGTGCCATAGGGCCGGAAAGGACAGCTGAGAGTTTAGAGGGAGAAGATATTTATTCAGGTTATTTCTTTCTGAAGGTCTGGAGTTGAGTAAGGTGTTAAATATTCAATGATGACAACTTTTAATATACTCTATAATATAGTACACTGTGGGCTTAATGTCTATTGTTATTGGCAATAATGACAGTATAATTCATTGTCATTGTCATTTTCATTATGACCACATCACAATACACCCCCCCCCCCAGGAAGGGGGTACATAACACCATGGGGCTCCGTTGTAGGGCTGTCAGAGGTCTGGGGTACAGCTGAGAACCCTATAGTGGGAGCTGCACCCCTTATACAGGGTGGAGTGGTGCAAAGCCTGTGAAGTGAGATTGCGTTTAGAAACAAGGCTTCAAATGTTGGCTCTTCTGCTTGCCTGCTGGGAGGCCACAAGCACATCACTTGAATTCCCTGTGTGTGTTTCCCCATCTGTTAAATTGGGGCGATAACAGTCCAGGCCTCATAGGGTTATATGACAATTAAATGCATGTAAAGCATTCACAACAGTGCCCCACAGACAGTATATAGTAAATAATGCCTGTCATGATTACTGCTCTACCTCATTCCAAGTGGCCTGAAGTTACAATCAGCATGATGCAAGGAGGGCAATTATTACATGAATACAATTGTCTTCCTGTATTTAAATATTGAAGAGAGTCATTTATATTAATTTTACTTTAAAATTTTTTCCTGAGTTCAGTACATTGGTTGCAAATATTTGAACAATTTGTTTTTGCTCAGATAATGTGTTTACCAGCCTTTCATGTAATATTTGATACCTTCAAAAAGTGTATGCATTGTTTGTAAATTTAAAGCTTCTGCTTGATCCTTTCCTCTATGATCTCCTGATCTCTCTTTCAGAACTGGTCATTACTCTGAATTTTATGTTTATTGTTCCTTTGCTTTAAAAAATACTATTTAAAGTATATCATACATAATAACAAAATGCACAAATCTCAAGTGTATAGCTTGATCAATGCTTACAAAGTATACATATAAGCACACCTGGATTAAGGCATGAAATATGATGGGTACCCCAACAGAAGTCTCCCTT
Source organism: Heterocephalus glaber (assembly GCF_000247695.1). Next base: position 5,925,378 of record NW_004624780.1, read on the forward strand.
ATACCCCTTCCCAGTCAGTTCTCCTCTCCCTCCCTTCCCAAGGTAACCATTGTTTTGACTTCTGTGACCATAGATTAGCTTTGGAATTGTTAAGAATGTATTCCCATGTCTGCTTCCTTTTAGTCAGTATTTTCTCTGCAAGACTCAACCTGCTGTCATATGTGTTAGTAGCTCATTCTTTTTCCTGGTTGGGTGAGTATTCTATTATATAAATAAACAATTCATTCATTCTACTGTTACTGAACATGTGTGTTGTCCTCTTTTCTGTCTATTATAAGCAGAACTACTGTGAACTTTCCACCTCCTTTGGTACATATATGTATGTGTTTTTATTGGGTACAATAGTTGTAATTGTTATGTCAATGAACACCATAGATGCTTCTAAACAAGTTTGTACATGTTATAATAGGTATGTATATGTTGTAAAAGATACTTTAAAAATGTGTATATGTATGTACACACACATATATATATATAGCAAAATTTCTCTCATTCTATAACTTTCTTTTTCTTTTTCTTTTTTTTAAATTTATTTTTTATTTTTTGGTACTGGGGATTGAACTCGGGTCCTTGCACTTGCGCAGCAGGTGGCAAAACCACCGAGCTAAATCCCTGGCCCACGTTTTCTTTTTTATTAATGGTATTTTTTGGTGGTTGTTGTCTAGAAGCTTGATATTTTAATTTTTTTACTTTGACCCATAGTTATTTAGAAAAACATATTATTTAATTTCTAAACATCTGAAGATTTCTTAGTTATCTTTATTCTGGACTTCTTGATTAATTTTATTGCTATCAGAAAATATAGTCTGAATTATTTTGATCTTTTAAACTCTGCTTAAATATATTTGAATCTCCAACTGTACTTGTATATTTTTCTCCTTTAGTTTTCCACATTTTTGTTTTATATATTTTGAGACTAGGTTATTCTGTGAATACAAATCTAGAATTTCTGTTTTTTTTTACACAATTGACTCCCTTCTTGTTAGGAAATATCATTTGGTAAAGCTGCTTGTGTTTAAGGTTACTCTGACCTTGTGTAGTCACACCAGCTTTCTTTTGATTGACACTTGTTTGGTGTGTCTTTTCCTGTCCTTTTGTTTTGAAGTGTTTTCAGTTCGCTGTTGCTGCATAACAAACCACCCCAAAATATAGGGGTACAAATCAACAACCATTTTGCTATGCTCATGGGTTCTGTGGGCAGAAGTGTGGACCGGGCAGAGTAGGGATGCCTCCTATTGCTACACGTTGTCTGCAATCTGGGGGCTTTGAACCCCACCCTCTGACTTCCTGGCCTGTTGAGCCTCTGCAAGCCCCCTGTTGCTTTGCCTTCAGCCCCTGTGGCCACACATTGTGCCATGATCATGATGAACAACCTTAAGGAAAAGTCAGAGCCAAACACATGGCTTACCTCGTTTCCATTCTCTATGGTCCTACAGTCCTGCCAAGCTTGGTAGCTCTTGGATGCTTTTATGTAATTGTTTTGTGCATTTAATCTGAATATTAGTATTGTTATCAGTGGAAGGGTTTGCCTGGTATTCTTTTACTTAAAAACAGTTTTATTGGCTGGGAGTGTAGCTCAGCGGTAGAGTACTTGCCTAGCATGTGAAAACCTCAGGATTCCAACCTCAGCACCATTACCCCCCCAACAAACCAGTTTTATTACTTGTATGTATTCATATAAGCAATTTGTTTGCTTTTGAGATTTATACAAAAAACTATCATTTTGTATTAGTTTCATATTGTTATATAACAAATTAACACACTTGGTCGCTTAAGACAATAGATACTATCTCACAACTTTCTGTGGATCATGAATTTGGAAGTGGCTTAGCTATTTGGCTCTGGCTTGGAATCCTCCCTGAGCTTGAAGTCAGGATATTAGTAGATCACCTGAAGGCTGGACTGGGCATGGAGGGTCTCCGAAGGTGGCTCATGTCCATGGCTAAGTACCTGTTGGATATCAGCAGGAAGGCTAAGCTCTTCCCAGTGTGGGTATCTCCACAGGCTGCTGTAATGTCCTTCTGACTGATGAATGCCTGCCCAGAACAAAGAACACAGAGTAAGGCAGAAGTGGTAATAACTTTTTCCCTTTATTCTTGAAGTCACATATGGTAATTTTTGCCATGTTCATTAGAAGTGACTAAATTTGGTCATCATTCAACAAGAGGGAAATTAGCCCCCACCTCTGGAAAGGTGGGGTGTCAAAGAATTTGCAAGCATCTTAGAATTACCACATATTAGTAGGTAGGCTTCTGGGATTTGTTTTTTCAACCAATATATTTCCGAGCTTCACACCTATTGTTGCAAGTAGCTGTAATTTGTCTATTTTTACTACTTCATAATATTCCACAGTGTGAGTAGACCACAATTTATGTCTTCCATTGTCCTGTTGATGATCATATGTTGACAGTTTGTTAGAATCTTTTTTTGAAAAGTGATTCATCTTAGGTTGCTTGAAAGCACATTTCAAATAATTAATTCTGTAATTATTCTGAGCTTAGACAGCAAGCCAGTGCATTGTGTTTGGGCCACCCTAGCAATGGACTATCTCAATGGTGTAAGGTATGAGAATGTGGTATGAATACTATTTCTCTCTTATGACTTTACTTTATATATTCCAAAGAAGATCATTAAAATCCCAGTGCTATTTACTTGCAGTTGCTTTGGCCATGTGGGTGAGTAGCTGGCCTCAAACCGGGAACATAAAAATCAGGAGCTGGACAAGATTAGCTGATGCCCTGTAGAGTGAAATAGGGTTACCATGAGAAGACCAGGTCCATTTAGTCCTTCCTGTGAGACCATGAATGAGATTGGAATGAAACACAGGAAGTGGGTGCCTGTGTGTGCTTCCAGTCTCCCAGCAAACAATTCCAGCTCGAAAGGCCAAGTTTGTCTCAGAAAGCCTTGAGGCCGTTATGCAGCATGGTTAATGCCCCTGGCTGTGTTGTGGGAGCCTGAGTATCAGCAGCAGAAGCAGTAGATGAAGTAGAAAGGATAAAAACTGAGTTCGGATTGACCTGTGTTTCAGTCTTGACCTTCACACTTGATACAGTTTTACAGTGGGTAACTTATATAACTTCTTTCTTTTCTTCTTTTTTGGACTGGAGATCGAACTTGGGACCTTGTGCTTGTGAGGCAGTCGCCGGAACCACTGAGCTAAATCCCCGTCCTGTAACTTCTTTCATCTTCAGTTTTCTCATCTGCAGAATGGTCATGCTAATATCTTACTTGTATGCCACATTGTATTAAAGATGCCTAGGATAGAGTCTGGCAATATTAGATGTTCAAAAAAAGACAGCTTTGAGGCTGAAGTGGTGGCGCATGCCTCTAATTCCAGCTACTTGAGAGCCTGAGGCAGGAGGATCACAAGTTTGAGCCTAGCTTGAACAACTTAGCAAGACCCTGTTTCAAAATAAAAAATAAAAATGGCTGTGGATCTATCTATATATCCATCTCTCTCTCTATGTATATCTCACTGTGAGGCCCTGGGTTCAATCTCCAACACTGCTAAAAGGTTAAAAAAAAAAAAAGAAAGAAGACAGCACTATTTCAACTATTTCATTGTCATTACCATTATTATCTTCACCATTGTCACCATCATCAAGTAGGAAAGCTTTGGGTGTGAGTATTGCTCTGGGCCTCCTTGGAGGTCTTGGATCTTTGCTCTTCTTTGATTCTGTGTGGCAAATTTTTGTCCCTGCACAAATTAAGATATTGGTGCTCTGCAAGGCTCAGCCATTACATTAGGACCTTTTCCTCAAAGAGGGAAGGGCGGGGCTTCTTCCTAGTCAGGGTGAGTGGTTGGGTTAGGCCAGGCCTGTACAACACATAAGCAAATGCCTGACAACCCATGTGTGGAGGTAGGGTACACAGTGCTCTGCACACAGAGCAGCAGATTTTCCTCAGAGCCATAGGGCTCAAAGCTGTCACTGGATTCGGCTGACTTAAACACACCGACAGATGATGCACACACAGGCTAAAAAGAGACTAGTTAGGGAGCCTGTCAGGTGCTAGGGAGATAAGTTAATGATGGAGCATCAGCTTGGTTTTTGTTCCAGTTCAAGTGAGAGGTCCACAGGGCAAGGTTCGGATCAATCAGTATCTTATCTGGTTCTTGTTCATTTGTTGGTTAATTTATCTGTTAAACATGGACATACTGTATCAGTATACAGTGTTAGGTGCTATGAGTGTCTATATATCTTTCTCTAGCTGGGGGAGATAGCACCTAACATAATACCCCTGGGACATGGGAGTTGTGCCATAATGTTTCCTAAATAACCTAACATACATATGAGACATAACATATACATATTTTATACACACACACACACACACACACACGCACAAGGAGTCTTGACATGCAGTTCCTTTACATGATTTATGTATATATGAAAGCAGCTATGAAAGAAGGAATACACAGTGAGGTCGTGAGGTCATAAGAGATGTACCAGTTAGATGTTACGGGTATCCAGAAGCGGGGAGAACATCACCAGCAGGTAGATGGTGAAGCGTCCTCCACCCTCAGCCTGCTCCATCCGGTCTGCCACTCTAATCACCCTAAACACCCATTTCAGTGTGTCCTGCCCCTTTTCAAAGTTTTAAAATGATTTGCTATTGCCAGGGGCACTGATTCCAAAGTTCCTTTCAGATGATTCTGTTGTCTTTCCATACTTGAGATTTCTTCCTTTTTCTAGGGTGGGGGTAGGGATGTGGCTGGGGGAGGGGGTGGAGTTTGTAAATTGCCTGCTCTGGTTTCAGACTTCCTCATGTTTTGTGGTTTGGGCCCCTTTGAGGGTGTTCACTTGAGGCTGTGGTATGTGGGAATTTTTTCCTGTTTATGTTTGAGTGTGGAGGCCTGTCTATGGGGCAGTCCTGCTCTTGCCTCCACCCGGGGCCTCTGGATTTTTGCACTGAGGAACAATGTGAATTAGGCCTTTTATCTGGAGAGGTGAGGGACCTCCACATGTGGCCTTTGAGTTGTATCTGAGCTGATAAACAGAGTATTCAAATTTCTGGTACTGGAGAGCTTATTTACTACTGGGTTCTTGTTTCTTGCAGGGAACCTAACTTGCATGGGCCTGTGACCTTGGTTTGGCACAAAAACCCCAGGCCCTGGGGCTTGACTTTTACTGATGCACTCTAGTCTTTTTTTTTTCTTTTCTTTTTTTGGTGCCGGGGATCGAACTCGGGTCCTTGCGCTTGCGAAGCAGGTGGTGGAACCACTGAGCTAAATCCCCGGCCTGCACTCCAGTCTTGAGGCTGTATGTTGATAATTCCCTAAATCTGTATATTTAGTCCCCCGCCCCGCCACCGAATTCCAGAGTGTAGTCTCTTGTTAGAGTTTGTTTCTTAAATGCTCCCCCAGATTTCACGTGTGGAAGGCTTGGTCCCAGATGATGGCAATAGTAGGAGGTGATTGAAAAAACTAGGAGGTAGAAGCTAATTAGAGTTGGAGGAAATAGATCACTGGGGATGTGCCCTGGGTATTCTGTCTCTGTCCCTCCGTCCCTGTCCCTGTCTCTCTCTGTTTTCCTTTCTCTGTCTGTCTGCCTATCTCTGTCTTCTTGTCTCAGTCTCTCTGTCTCTCTCCCATCTTTTACCCCATTTCCCCAGTCTCTTTCCTTCCCAATACCATGAGGTCAACAGCTTTGCATTGATCCCTACCATGATGTTCTCAGGCCTGAAAGCAATGGAGCCAACCAACCGAGGACTGAAACCTCTGAAACCATGAGCCGAAATAAATATTTCTTCTTTGTAAGCTGTTTGTCTCTGGTATTTTATCACAATGACAGAGAGCTGACTAATACAGCTCCTATATCCAACTGCCTGCCTGTTGATAATCTCTATTTGGCTACCTCATGACCATCTCAGATTTAACATAGTCAAAACAGAGCTACTGATTTGTGTGTATATTTATATGTTAAACATACCAGCATGTCATGTATACGAATAAACACCCTGAGTACCTATTATATACTAATCACTTTCAAGGCCGTTATCGCCTTTTTACCATCATCTCTGTATAAATTATAGCTACATAGATCTGCATACCACCCAGAGAGAGTACAGTTACCTTGGTTAACCCAAATATGCTTTTCTTCAAACATTCCAGCAATCTCAAGATTTACAAGAGAATGCTTTTTGGATAATGGAAGTCCTAACACTGAGTTTGTCCTGCTTCATTCCTGTACGTTATTTCCTCTTCCTTTCTGGCCTGTTCTGGCTCTGCTTCACTTATGATGAAAGGGGAAGCAACTTTTACAGTCTACCCCCCTAATCTAGAGTTTTGAAAAATGTGGTCCACTACCTGCATTGCAATCACCCTGGGTACTTGTGAATAGCAGTGATTCCTGGATTCTTCCAAGCTAAACTTTCTGGGGATAGGGTCCAGAAATACATCTTTTTAACAAGTTCCTCAGGTTATTATTATTATTATTTTTTGGTACCGGGGATCCAACTCAGGACCTTGTGCTTGCAAGGCAGGCATGGAGCCACTGAGGTAAATCCTCAGACCTCCTCAGGTTATTCTTCAGTGCACTGTGGTTGGAGAACCACTGCCCAAACCTCATTTTTCTTTTTGTAACTCATCTAAAATATTAAAGGGAGCTACCACAACAGAGAGCCCAGAAAAGAGGGAGCTGAATGTGTTAGTCAGCTTTCTTTCACTATGACAAAATATCTGAGATAATCACTTAGAAGAGAAAAGGATTATTTTGGATTCTGGTTTCAGTCCATGACAGATTGGCCCTGTTGCTTTGGGCCTGCGGCGATGCAGCTCATAACAGCAGAAATACACAGTGGGACAAAAACACTTATTTCATGGCAGGGAGCAAAGAAAGAAAGGAAGAGACTAGGTCTCCAGTCTTGGTCACTTTCCTCGTTGCTGGGACAAAATACTCAACACCCATAATTTAAAGGAGGAGAGGTTTATTGTGGCTAGTAATTTTAGTAATTTCAGTCCATGTTTGGACTCAGCACAGGCTCAAACACAGAAATGGCAGGGTGGAAGGCCTGGGCAGAGGAAAGCTGCTCACATCACGGCTGCCAGGAAGCAGAGAGTGAAGGGAGAAGCCAGGGAGTGAGATATGCCCTTTTAAGACATGTACGCAGTGACCTGGCTCTTCTGACCGACCCTTCTTCCTAAAAGCAATTCAGCTATATTGCCCCACAATTCAATCACCTTCCAAAAGCCCTGGCTATGAGAACATGAAGCTCTTGGATGACATCTAGATATAAAGCACAAGAGTCCCATAATCCCTTTGGAGGGCACACCTGCAATGACCTAAAGACCTCCCACTATGTTTCACCTCCCAGTAGTGCCTGCTGGGGACTCAGCCTTTACTATGTGGACCTTTAGGGGCCATTTATTCAAACCATATTACTGAGTAACAGCTGTTCCTATCCACACTAAAATTGTTATACAGCCAGTGGGGACCTGTTTGGCCACATTTAATGCCATGTACATCTTGTTGAGCTGTAGCATCAGACCAGGCTTGAACTTTCCAGAACTATAATTACCTCTAAAATTTTTCTCATTGGTGAGAGAAATGTTTTTGGAAGAAAAAAGTAAAACTTTCTCGGTGATTTTCATCTTGTCTACATATGTGAAATTCAGCTGAGGATGGTGAAACTTAGATACTATAGGCTGACCAACTGTCCTAGTTTGCCTAGGACTGGAAGGATGTAAGAATTTCAGTTCCAAAATTAGGGAAGTTCTGGGAAAACTGAGATGAGTTGTTCCCCCTAGCCAATGTGCTCTACAATTCAGTTTGAGTTAAAATGAAATATATCAGCAGTAATGGATATGAAATCTACATAAGTTATAAAGTAAGAAAGACTGATTTGGGATGAAATGTTACATTAGTTACTTTCTTGTTGTTGAGACAAAATATGTGACACCTGCAATTTAAGGAGAGCTTTATTTGGCTCTTGGTTTTCATGGATTCAGTGGTTGGTTGGCAGAAACAGCATGGTGGAAGGGAATGGCAGAGGAGGGCTGTTGAATCGATGGCAGCCACCAAGTGGAGAGAGGGGAGGAGCCAGGAACAAGGATACCTTTCCAGGTCCTGACCCAGTGACCCACCTCTTCTGTCCAGGCTCCACCTCCAAACAGCACATTCAGCTATGAACTTATCAATGGATTCATCCACCCACGAGTGTAAATATAATGCACCCATCGTCCCGTCACCTTCCAAATGCCTGCCTCTGAATAGATGAGACTTTCTGGGAGGACATTTTTGATCTAAAGAAGAGAAATGTATTTTGGGATTAGTCTGATTTTTGGTGAAGGATTGAATACTTTGTGGTGTTGAAAATTGGAAGGTGTCTCTTACCCTTCAGCAAAAACTTCCTGCCCACAGGGTTGTACGGTTGGTTGCTTTTTGCATGTCAAGTAGTTTGTAATAATGGTACAAACATAATCAGGGTGAGAGATGTTTACCTCATAGTTCCTAGAGGAGGCTGTTTTTCAGACCTAACCTGGTTATTTGGCGCCTTGTGGTATGTTCCTGAGTTGTGAGCACACATGAACAATGCACCATCATAAGGGTGGGAGAGGTGGAGGAAAAGACTCCTTAGTGTTTACTCGAAAGTCTGTGCTTTTGGGCATGGTGACTCATGCCTGTAATCCCAGCACTTGGGAGGCTGAGGCAAGAGGATTAGTTGAGTTTGAGGTCATCCTAGGCTCTACAGTGAGTTCAAGACCAGCCTTAACTACATGTGAGACCCTGTCTCAAAAATCCCCCTGCAAACAAATTTAAAGATGTCTGTGCTCAGCTTTGGTGGCTGATGCTCCTTCTGTTTTTGCTTTCAGCACCCTATCCAGCAGTTGTCTTATCTGTTAAGCAGGTAGCACAATGCCTAGGGCCCACAATATTTTTAGGGCTCATAAAAATATTTTAATTTATTTAAGGTGGTGAGAAAAATCACTTAGGTAGAGGATTTTTAATAAACATATATCTGTACAATTATCTATCACTTAAGCCATGAAATGTATGTTTAATACAATCACTTAACTTTTTTTTTTGGTACCAAGGATTGAACTCGGGACCTTGTACTTGCGAGACAGGCAGCGGAATCACTGAGCTAAATCCCCAGCCTTAATCACTTAACATTTAAAATAATTATTTCTTTTTGTTCATAGAAAAGAATGAAGGCAAGTGCCTAAATTCCATAAAAGTCATAATGTGGCCCTGCTCCAAGGTGGCAGCTGTCAGCCACTGTGGGCTGGGGCCAAGGGAACAGGGTTTATGAGCACCCATCCCCTGAATCTGTTAGGGCTGGGTGGAGGAGATGAGCACTGGAGGGTTTCCAAAATGTGGACTTGTGGGGCAGATGGATGGCTCTGGGGCTCATCCTGAAGGGTCTACAGAGGGTTTGTGTGTCAGGTTCATCTGTAGACAACTACAGCGAGTCATTTTAGCAGAATGGTGGATGCTCTCAGATTTGACTTTTTGGTGTCCTATGGCAAGGAAACGATTGTTCTTCAATATACATTCATGCCAGGTATGGTGGTGGAGATCTGTAATCTCAGCTACTTGGGAGGCTGAGGCAGTAGGATTGCAATTTAGAGTCTAGCCTGGGAAACTTAGCAAGCTGCTGTCTTAAAAATAAAATGGAAAGGTATGGGGATGTAGCTCAGTGGTAGAGTGCTTGCCTAGCATGTGCAAAATCCTGTGCGTTAATCTCCAAAACCAAACAAAATTTTTTTTATCCTCTTCTTTCTTTAGTAGTAACCCCCTCTGATGGATTAAATTGTGCCTTTCCAAAACATAGGTTCAAGTTTCAACTGGTGGTGCCTGTAATTCTGTCCCTGTTTGGAAACAGGATCTTTGCAGGTGTAATCAAGTTAAGATGAGGCATACTGCACTAGAATGAAGTAGGGTGGAAGATCTAACTATTGTTGTCTTTATAAGAGAAAAGAAAGAAGATTTGGATATAGAGACACAGAAGCCAGGTGAGAACAGAGGCAGAATCTGTAGATATGCAGCTGTGAACCAAGAATCACCAAAGATTTCCAGGAGCCCTAAAAAGGGAGGAAACAGGCATGGAACAGTCTCTTTCAGAGCCTCTAGAAGGAATCAACCCTGTCAACACCCAGGTTTTAGACTTCTGGCATTTTGGATTTGGGGAGAATAAACCTATGGTGTTTTAAGCCACCCAGTTTGTAGTGTGCTGTGATGGAAGCCATAGGAAACCCACACACCCTTTAAATTGTGCCAGGTAACACAGCCACCCAAAGAAGGACTATGTTTCTAGCTTCCCTTGCAGCTAGGTATCTAAGCTCCTTGTTACTTAGTTCTAGTCATTGGACTGTATGCCCAAGCAATGTGTGTACCTTTTTCTTCTTCACCTAATACTTTAAAAATGTCAACACCACCCAATGGGAAACATATACCAATGGGCCAGACCAAGGGGAAGATTGTTACCAGGATGAATCTCCTTATAGAGCTTGAATATAGAACCTTGACCTCACAGTCAACCTAGGTCACCAGGTTGCCTGCCTGCCTTTCACTCAGCAGATTCTTCACCAGGTCTGAGATCTCTGACATCCTCTAATTCTATTCCTGTCAGAACAGAGGAAGGCAGGGGAAGAGGAGTCCCATTGCTGCTCACGTAACCCACTCTTCTTTCCTGGGAACAGAAATGCCCTTTTCAGTCCTCTGCAATGGGCCTTTTCTTTTTGAATGGTCCCTTTTAATTTTTCCATGGGATGTCAGAGCAATACCTCAGGGTGAGACTTGTGAAGTGTGTGTGCATGTGTGTGTGTGCACGTGCATGTGTGTGTGATTTAGAATGGAATGGAAAAGACCTACTACTTACCTGATGTCCTTTTTATGACAAATACTTTACCAGAGATTACAAAATTTAATTCTCAAGACAACCCGGAGAGGTAGGAATTGTACACACACTGGTCGATAGCCTCTAAGAGACTTGGCTTCACACTCTACTTGACTTAATGAACTTTTTCTGTACAAAGGAGCTACATCTGTTGTTTTGTCTGGAAGATATAATGGGAAAGTGGAAATTCTGTAAATCTGTGGCTATTCCAATATGGAACTGGCCACTCAGGAAATATAAGCCAAAGAGTGATTTTGGACCTTTGTTATTTAAGTGTTTCATCTGCCCAGAGGAGTTCACTTCTCCTGTCTCATGTGTCATCTTCTTGCATACTAAACAATGATGACAACTACCGTCACCCTGCTGTGGTTGTGTCAAGGAACCAATGACTTCCAAACCAACGGAGGAAGTAAAAGTTTTTGTTTTAACCCAGTGAAAGTGTTTTTACTTTGTTTCCTTGTTTTCTAATGGTTCTTTCAGTAACAGTGCAATATTTGAGATTAACATTCTAGATTGCTTTATCCCTTAAAAAAAACTTGCATGAGTAATCCCAGCACTCTGGGAAGTTGAGGCAGAAAGGCTGTGAGTTCAAGGCCAGTTTTGGATACACAGTGAGTATGAGGCCAATCTAGAACATAGTAAGACCTGTCTCAGAATAACAAACAAACAAACAAACAAAGCTCTCCCAAGTAAAATCTTACGTATATGAAAATCAATTGCATTAAACAAAAGCTTGATTTAAGTATTTTTCTTTACTTATATGGATTTTGTTTGCCAATTTGACTGTGGGCCAACCCATGTAAAAAGGGAAAATTTTTTTTCTTTTAAGTAACATTCACCTTTTCCTAGTTTAAAAATTAACAAGCAACCAGGAATAGCATTTGAGTGTATTGGCTTCTTATCTTTTCCCTATAATTAAAAATATGCAATATAATCATGATAAAATTTTATATTCTGTGTATCCCTTGGGGCTAAGTATGTGTTTAACTGCATGCACACTGACATCCCTGAACACACACACACACACACACACACACACACACACACACATTCAGCTACTTTCTTTTCCTCTAGCCACTCTCTGGTAATGATTCCTTTCTGCAGTTTGCAAACCGATAGTGGACTAGAGAGCAGAGACTATCCCTCTCCTCTGCCCAGGGCTGACTGCTCCTGCACTGGGGCAGCAGAGATGCAGTACCTGCAAGACACAAGGCTTTTCCTTTGCAGGAGGAGGGACCCTGGTTCTGCCTCTTCTTCAGTTCTCACAGAGCGGCCCTCAGAGGCTACAGTTCTTTTTTCTGAGTGTCATAAAACACTTCAATGGACAATGTGATTTTTTTTTCATTTTGCCTGCCTCATCCACTCAACTCTTCCCTGTTCACTTTAGGATTTCAGAACAAACCCCTTGAGGTAATACAGTGAGTGTGGAATGAATAACCCACTCAAATTTTTTTAAAATTTAAAAATCCCAACGAATTGAGGCCTGACTTTCATACGATAAAATCTATTTTAAGTGCACAGTTTGATGAGTTTATGGATTTATATAGTTGTGTAACGATCACCACAATTTCTCAGGAACATTTCCTTCACCCCAAGAGGCTCCCCATGCCCATTCTTGTCTCTAGTCTCACCCTGCCCCCCAGGCAAAAACTGATCTACCTTCTGTCTCCAATGACTCACCCTTTTTATTTATTTTATTTATTTGTTTTAGGTGCAAATGGTAGCAAATTTTTATTAAAGGTAAGAAAAGAAATAGGCTCTGCAGAGTGAGTTTGGGCCAAATAACAGGAGAAAAAGAAGTACACCCTACAGTGTGAGGGCAGGCCATCCATGCAAGAGAGAACAGTGGCAAAAACTCCAACTTGCCCTTTTTAGACATATCATATGAATGGAATCCTAATATATACTCTTTTATTTCTGGCTTTTTAAATTTAACATCATATATATATATATATATATATTTGGATTCACCCAAGGTTACACATAACAATAGTTTGCTGTTTTTTTTTGTTGTGGAGTACCATTCTATTGTATGAATATATCATATTTTGTCCATTGATGGACACGGGTTGCTTTCACCTTTCAGCTATATGGGTAATACTGCTATGAACATGGGAATGTATTTGTCTGCCCTAACTTTTTTTGGTAAATATCTAGAATTGGAATTGCTGGATCATATGGTAATCCTCTGCGTAATCTTTTTGATGAATTGTCACACTCTTTTTCTCAAAAATGGTACCATTTTACATTCCCACCAGCAAAACACAAGGGTTCCAATTTCTTCATATCCTCACCACCACTAATTATTTTTGGATAGCAGCTATCTTAATGAATATAATGTGGTATCTCATTATACTTTTGATTTGCATTTCTCTAAAGATTAATTAATTGATGATCTTAAACATTATTTCATATGCATATTAGCCATGTGTATACCTTCCTGAAAGAAATATTTACTAAAATCTTTGTGCATTTCTTTGTTATTGAATTACAAGGAGCTGTTTATATATTCTGGGTGTTTATCCTTTATCAGATCTATAATGTGCAAACACTTTCTGTCCTGCAGGCTGCCTTTTCACTCTGTTGATAGTGTCCTTCATTGCAAATATGTTTATAATTTTGATGAAGTCTAACTTTATATATTTTGCTTCATGCTGTGCTTTTGGTTCCATATTCAAGAAATCATCAAATCTAATATCCTGGAGCTTTTCTCCATGTTTTCTTCTAGGAGTTTTATCTCTTAGGCTATGTCTTTGGTCCATTTTGAGTCAATTGTTGTATATATTGTAAGAGTCCAATTTCATTCCTTTGCCTGTGAACATCCAGTTTTTATAGCACCACTGGTTGAAAAGATTGAATGGTCTTGTTGTTGAATAGTTTTGAAACCCTTGTGAAAAGTCATTAGCCTATATATAGGAGTTTATTTATCTCTTTTTTATTTCATTAGTTACTTGTCTTTATGTCAGTACTACACTATTTTTTTTTTTTTTTTTGTACTAGGGATCGAACTTGGGACCTGGCGCTTGTGAGGCAGACAGTGGAACCACTGAGCTAAATCCCTGGCCCCTACACTATTTTTTTTAATGTTGCTTTTCAGCATGTGTTAAAACTGGGAAGTATGAGGCCTCCAACTTTGTTTTTTGTTTTCAAGATTGTTTTGGGTATTTAGAGTCTCTTGTGATTTTTTTTTTTCTATTGCTGCAAAAAATACTTTTGTAATTTTTTTCCTTAAATTCTTTTATTGGTACATTTTAGGTATGCAATATGTTTACATTTATCATTGGGTGCTTGTACCTGTACATGATATATCTTGGTTTTTGTTTTTTTTTCCCATTACCTGTGTGCCCTTCACCCCCTCCACCCTTCCCTATTTACATAGATTTCATTTCCATTTTTTTTTCTTTTCTCATAATTTTTCCTTTCCCTTCTTTCCTTTCCCCTTCCTCTCCACAACCCCCACCCCTTT
>NW_004624780.1:6002062-6012630 GCF_000247695.1 Heterocephalus glaber
ATTATTTCTGATTTCATTTTTTCCTGATCCCCTTTTGTTGCCAGTTCAATGGGTCCAGGTGGTTGAGTATCAGAGTATTCCATCTCATTTCCCTTTGGGGTTGCTGTAGGTGATCTGGAAGTCTGGTTTTGAGACTTATTTACAGGTTTTCTCGTTTTGACTGGGGTTGGGGGCTGTTAGCACCTGCACGGATTACCTCCTCTGAGCTGGGAGAGGTGGGACCCGGGCCAGGAGCAGTGGTAGGGATGGTGACCCAAAAGCCCTTTCCTGTGGGCTGGGAGCAGTGGGAGGGGTGTTGGCTGGGAAGCCCCTTCCTCTGGACCAGGAGCAGTGGGACTCAGTACCTTGCTCTGGTGGTCTGGTGTTCTCTGCGTCTTTGTAGTGTGGAACCAGGTGGCTGCCTGTCTGCCCCGGGGTGATTTAGCGTCTTCCGTGTGACTCAGGACCTCAGTAGGGTGTGCACAGACCTGCCTGTCTGCAGCGGGCTGATTCAGTGTCTTCTGTGCGACTCGGGACTTCGGTAGGGTGTGCACAGACCTGCCTGTCTGCAGCAGGTGATTCCTCTTTATCTTTATTTTCTAGTTGAACCAATAGATTCTGAAAGCAACAATGGGCCTGGGAAAAGCAATGCACTCCTTGCCAAGATTTGCTGTTAGCCATGAGGTCAGTATCCCGTCAGCTATCTGGGGAGCTCACAGAGGGGGCCTACCTTGGCTTGGTGCCTTGTGATGAGGTATTTCTGTAGGAGAGATTTATATATGCAAGGTGAGAGAAGGTGTTGAGTTTGACTAATGCTCACTAGAGACTGTCATGACAGCAAGGGTAGATCATGACTTAAAAAATGTCTTGAATATCAATTTCTTCTCCCCTTTTTCTGTGAGATAAAGGAATTCTTGCAAGCAATGGTCAAGGCTTTGAGATCTAAATGGAAGCAACAGAGTATAGTAGAAAGAGGACTGGTTTTAGAGTTTTAATGCTTGAGTTTAGGTTGGTCTATCATTAACTAAGTACCTGTGTAACCAGAGGAATAGAGTTTAACCTTCCTGGTCTTTAGGAGTTATATGTATATATGGAATATGATATTGTTTGGGAATATGATATTAAATATATGTCGAGCTATAGCAATTACCTTTGCAAAATAAACTGAACAGTGAAAAATTGATGGAGAAGCTGGTTGTGGTGGTGCATGGCTATAATTCCAGCTACTTGGGAGGTGGAGGCAGGAGGAGGGCAAGCTGGAGGCCAGCCTGGACAATTTAGCAAGACTGCCTCAAAAAATAAAAAGTGCTGCTGATGCCCAAGGCCCTAGGTTTAATCCTCAGTACTTACAAAGAAATGTATGTATGATATACACCCAGGAAATGGCTCAAATCATAAAAGTTCAGTTCAAACTATCATAAAGCGATCATACAGTGAACATACTCATGTGACCACTACTCAGATGAAGAACTAGAAAATTATCATATACCAAGAACTCCACTTCCCCTCTCCCTGCCACTCTCCAGCCTCTTCCCCCTAATATGACCACAGTCTTATGTCCTAACACCATGGGTTAATTTTGCCTGTTTTTGGACTTCATATAAATGCAATCATATAGTACATAATTTTTATGTTTTGGCTTGTTTTATTGTTGAGATTATCCCTGTTTCTGTGTATATCAGCAGTTTATTCTCATTGTTACATAATACGCCATGGTGTGATTATCTCCTAGAGCAACTACTCTGCTCCTGATGGACAGTGGACTGTTTCTGGTTTTTGCTGTTCTCACATCATGTTTTGTATTCATTCCTGTTTGCCATGTGCCTCAGAGTAGAATTGCTGAGTTCTGTGGTATATATTTGGTTCAGCTTTCTTTTCCTTTTTCTTTTTAAAAAATTATTTTTAATTAACACACAGCTTTAGTAGATATGGCCAAATAAATTTGCAAAATGGGTGTATTAATTTATACTCCCACTTAGAAGCTTGTTTCTGTTATTCTCCATATTCCAGAACAGTTGATATTGGCAATCTTTTTAATTATTTTACCATTCTGGTGAGGGCTAATGATATCTTTCTTTTCCATTTGCATTTCTCCAATGGCTACTGAGATCAAGCACATTTTTATTTTTGGTGCTATTGAACTGGAGATTGAACCTAGGGCAACTAGTATGCTAGGCATGTGCTGTACCACTAAGTTACAAGCCAGCCCAAACACACTCTTGTATACTCATAAGCCATTTAAGCATCCTCTTTTGTGAAATACTTATTTAAGGCTTTGGGCCATTTTTCTATTGCTCCTTTTAAAAAAAGTTCTTACCGTATTTTAATTGCAGTATATCTGTTGGACATTAAATGTATTTTTATGAACATATCTTCTGCTTTGTAGCTGCCTTTCCACTTAAAGCTCTATTATTTTGGACAGCAATTTCTAATTTCAGTGCAGTGTAATATGGCAACACTGTCTGCTATGGGTAGTGCCTTTTCTGGTATTCGTGGACTCCCTGTTTGGGTGTGAGGCCCAGAGGCTCTCTGCTATTCTCATTGCCTCCTGCAGACCAGGAGGCTGAATGCAACCAGTGAAGCTCCCAGGAAGAAGCAAGTCTGCCAGGACACCTTCACACAGATCCAAGATACTCCTGGACTTTCCTTGAGTGGGCAGGTAGACTATGTCTTGGGTGATTTGAAGAGCCTGCTGCAGACTCAAAGTTTGTGGTTAGAATTAAAAGCTCAGTGCAGGGCACACAAGACTTATGGTTTCCAGGAATCCTGTCATCAGACTGCCTGATTATGAGGAAAAAATAGCATTTGTTGGTGCTTTCTAGCATTAGTTGTTTCTAGAACCTTCTGGAAATAAACTCTCTGATTCAGTGGCACTGTTATAGCTCTTGGTTGTAGAGTTAGATACTGGGCCTCTGCTTGGTCTGAACTCCCCATTCAGGAAAACTGTCCTCCCCTTGTGTTGCTGAGTGGTCAGCGCCATGTGGCCCTTCCTTCCTCTGCTACAACTGACTGGACAGGTGGCTGCCTGTGAGTTAGCCAGAGAACATTCAAAGGCTATGTGGGCTGAAAGCAGACTTTCACCTAAGCCCATAGGATTTCCTTGTGGGGAACATGAACTCAGGACCAGAAGGAAGTTGCTGGCTAGTGTTGGAGAAAAGAGTGCCATTTTGGGCCTGTGTGCTTGCTGAATGTATAAGGTACTGACACGCAGAGAGGCCACTCAGAGAGAGTAGGGAGTGGAGGGCCATAGAACAGTGAGTAATCCCATTGATTAAGAGAGTGATGAGCAAATCCCCTGCTTCTGCCCTTGTTGAGGCCTGATTTAGTGTTTCCTGGTTCTCCTTGAGAACTCTCTGCCCATCCTTGTGCTAATCCGGTCTTTTATTGGAGCTACTTTCAGTGAATTTCTGATCCTTACCATCAAAAGAATTTAGACTAAAATAGTCCAGATCAAAGGTGAGAAAAAGAGAAAAGAAAATGTTTGTAGGTTGTATTTCATTTAATAAACTTTATAGAGGTCTAGTAACAATGGATTCCCCTACAATTTAGTTAACCTACCTTATTGACTAGAATAATGTCTATGAGAATAACAGTACTGCTCTTTCCTCACTAAAATGTTAATTCTGGATATATTAGTAAAAAGGCAATACAGAGGCAGCTTTCTGATCATTCATCCTGGAATTCGTCATGGTCCTATTGTGAAGCTAGAGGCTGGGTGTGGGGTGGGACAGGCCCTTGTGGCCTGTAGGGTCTCTGGTCTAGGTCATGATTTCCAAACTGTATTTCATGGTGCTTCAGAGGTTGTTGGGGTTAAAAACTGGTTATGAGCTAAATGGTCAGGAGAATGGTTAAATAAATTAGTGGTTTCCAAATGAAAGAGTATTTATGGAGTCATTAAAAATGATGTCATTGGACAGGTTTCTAATGACATGGAAAATTAATTGTATAATGATATGTAACATTAACTGGAAAACAGATGTAAATTTTTTTATATGGGGAATCTCAACTATGTTAAAATAGTCCTAGAAAAAAAGCCCAGAAAAAAAGAAATACACAAATACATGAAGTGTTAGCAGTGGTGAGATATACATATATATATATTACATATATATTTGCCTTTTTGTATTTTTTATGATTACTATTATAATCACTATTACAAAGTCTCCAATGAAAATACAAATGAATAAGCTGTCCACTCTGATTCTCTAAGTGTGAACAGAGCCTGTTCTGGAGTTTCCTGGGACACCCCAGCAGGGATGGGCACTTGGAGCCCTTGCAGCTAGAGGCCCATCAGGCCGACCTCTGGGTCAGCCTGTGGCCTGGGGAGCGTTTGCAATATCCAGACACCACCCTCTCCCTTCTTCAGGATGTATGAGGATGACAATGGCTCTTTTTCCCTAAGTTGTGAAAGAGGGTGAGAATCCAGCTCTCAAATCATGCAGCCAAGTCAGGATCTGGTTTATAAAAAGTATAGAAGGAATGCGCAGTGGCAAACTTGAAAAGTCTTTGAGACCTTGGAGAAGAAGCTACTCTCCGCAAGTAGGTGCCTGGTGTTTGGTTTTGTACAGCCAGAGAGGTATTTAACCTTACAGTGGCCTGGTGGGATAGATATTACAGTCTTTATTTTGCCAGTAAGAAAGTGAATTAAGGTCTGGGGTAGCTCAGTGGTTCCACTGCCTGCCTCTCAAGAGGAAGGACCCGAGTTTGATCCCTGGTACCAAAGCAAACAAACAAACAAAAACCCCCACAAACAAACAAAAAAAGAAAGTGAATTAACTCTAAAACAAAACAAAACAGAGAATCCAGCTTAGAAGCAATAGTCAGAGGCACCGGGAGACAGGTCCAGGACTCAGCATTTCACTCCTTTGTGTTTTGTAACTGGTATGCCAGGCCCTGAGCGAGGCTCTTCCTGCAGCATCTCCTTCATGTTCACAGTGACTCAGAGAAGTAGATCCTGTTAATATGCCCATTTCACATGGAGGCTCAAAGAGGAAAGAAGCTGGCCATGCACCAAGTGAGTGAGGGGCAGAGCAGCCTAGAAGCCCACTTGTTTGTCTAAGGCCCAGTCAATCATGACTACTGTGATTCCTGGTGATGTCCCCTGGACTCCATGAAGAAGCCTACCTAGTGCAGGTGGCAATCACAGCATGACCGCAGTAGGCACAGATTGGCATTCCGATCCTGTCTGTCAACCAGGCAACCAATCCATCAATCCATCAGTACATCTTGGGGAAACCAAGATCTTTCTCAGCTCAGTGAGAGAATTGTATGGAACAATAAAAATTGTATGGAACCCTGTCTTAAGTCTTTTCCTTAGCTACAGAATTCTGTGGAGAGAGGGGTGGAGGAAGACTCAGCTTTTAGTTTTGTCCTCATGGAGGTTAGGGACAGAATTTGGGGGTGATACATGTATTTAACACACATAAAACCATTAGGCAGTGATGAAATGGTAGACGGTGTGGAACAGAGTTCAGAGTCTGAGCTCAGTGTGGAGGGAGGAGTTGGAATCAGACCTGCCCTGTGTGTGTGTGCGTGCATGTGTGTGTGTGTGTTTATGTGATGAGTGTGAAGGTATGGGCATGTGAATATGTGCCATGCAGGAGTGTGTGTGTGCCTGCATGTGTACTAGAGTGTGTGTAGGGGAGAGGGCGTATGTGTGTGTGTGAATATCTGAGCCAGGAATGTGTGTGCAGAGCACTAAAGGGCTGGTCAGATCTGACTGAGTGTGGGCTCTGGTGAGGTAAAAGGTAAGGAGGATGTGGTGGAGTTGACAGGAAGGAGAGGGACACGAGCTCACAGGCAGTTCATCAGAGGTCTCCTCTGCCCTCGTCTTCAGGAAGACTCATACCCAGTTTATGAGTCGGGAGCTGGGCTAGCTGGGCTTTGGGGTTTGGGTTACATGCCTCCGTCACACAAGCCTGGAGGACAGGCTCCAAGCCTGGCTGAGGTGACCTTGAGCCCACTCTGATGAAGGGAGGAGGCCCCTGGTGAGGCCTGTAGCTCTGGGTAGAGGGGCCTCCTTGTCTGAGCCCTTCCTTGAAGGACTTTCTGATTCACCTCAGGCAACAACTCAATTACACAGAGCTCCACATTTAATTAATTGCAGGTATCAAAAGAGAGTAGTAACATTAGTGGAAATTGCTGTAATTTTGGTTCGTGTGGTCATGGGGCCAAGGAAATATTTCCTGGGGTCTTTGAGGTAGATCTTTTCTGCTGTCTGGGGGATCTCTGAGAAGCACTCTTGGGAAGTCTCAGTAGGAGGTGGTTGTCAAGAGACCGCATGAAAGATCCCACTGCCTGGCAACTCTCTTAATGACTGAGTAGAACCACAGCCCCTGCAGAGGTGGCCTGACTTACCAGCCCTGGATTCAAGAGGTTGGCTCTGGGGCTGTTTGGGTTGGATTCAATGGACATAGACTGACTCACTCTCTCTCTCTCCCTTCCTTCCTTCCTTCCTTCCTTCCTTCCTTTTCTTCCTTATACTTGGGATTGAACACAGAGCCTTTGCACTGAGCTACATCCCCACCCCTTATTGTTTTTTTTAAATTTTAAAAATTTTCAGATAGGTCCTCACTAAGTTGTTAAGGGTAGGTTCTAACTTGTGATCCGCCTGCCTCAGCCTCCCAGAGTGCTGGGATTAAAGGCAGCCCCACCATACCCAGGTTAGAGTTTCTGGGATGGCTAAGTTCAAAAATAACCATTGCTCTTCCCTGCAGGTGTACTGCGGCTGTGGGTCTTAGGACTTAAGGGCAGGAAATTGACTGTTCTGAGTTTTCACTCTGTCCCACCCACGCACTGGAGCCCTGTCCCAAACATCTGCAATCGCTTGCAAAATACAAGTTCCCAGGCCTTTTGTCGGCTCTGTTTTCTCTCCTGCACACATGCGGAGACCTTTGAGTCGGCAGATCTGTTTTATAAGGTTGCTACTTCCTGCTCTCGCTTTATTACATCTGTTCTTTGGGGCATGGTGTTATAAATTGGGTATGTGATGATGTGTAATCACTAACTGAAAAGCCAATACATTTTCACTGTACCGGCAGCAAGACAAATAAAAGGCAAAATGAAAGGCTTGTGCTATTTTGACAAAGGGAAAAGCACATGACACACATATTAAAGAAGAAAAGAATCAGATTGCAAATTGAAAATGTTGTTGTCTTACGGGAGCTGTTTTCTTGGGGGGGGCCTGGATTGCGTTGGCCTCCTGGGGTAGGCAGCCCTGGTGGCTGGGGGTGGGGAGAGGGGAGGACAATGCTTTATTTCTCTTGGGAACTGCATTATTAGTAGACTTTGTAAACCTCAGGCTATTGCCCCAAGGGCTTAGGAGACTGATGCAGGAAGCCCTTGATTGAAAACAACTGGTCTGTGGCCAGAGGACAGTGGACAGAGGGAGACAGCTGGAGAGAGAATAACAGAGTAGAGCAGGGTGTACCCCAGTGTGACTTTCCCCCGGAGAAGAGCCTGTACCTCCTGCATGATACTGATGTATGTAGGATGGTGCGGTCCATGTAACAAGGGCCTGGGAAGCGGTAATATCTGTCTGTGCTCATTCTATGCACTCTCAAAGTGGGGCCGAGTCTGCACCCACAGAAGAGGACAAGGAGCTCACTTGGGGAGCTTTTAGGAAAGAAGTCCTCCTGTCCATTCATATTTAATGAATATGAATGCTCATTCAGATTCATCTCTCTTACCCTGCAGAAGTATGGTCTGTGGGGATATGGAGTTTTGTTTTGCTTTTTCTTCCCATAAGCTCTGAAGGAAATGCAATAGAAATAAGATTTGGGGAGTCCCTTTTTGAAACTGATTAGAGCAAAAGATTGTAAGAATAACATGTCTTGTCAGTCTATAAAGGGTAAGAGATTTGGCCAGAAAAAATAAAGAAAAAAAAAATCTTTAGGCTTGGTAACTAATTATGTTCATGAAGTTAGGATGAATGTGGAGATAAGGGGCTCTGCTCTGTAAAGCGGAATCAACTATGTGAGCACTGTTGAAATCTAACCTGTAGGAGTTCTTCCAACACACTGTGATAATAATATTATAATAATACGGCTACGTGACATGTAGAGAACTGCTGTGTGTCTGAGGGCTTGACTGGAAGTGGAAATCTGGGCCCCAGGGGTCTGCCGGGGCCTGGGGGGCTGCTGCACATCAATAGGAGCCCCTGTGCAGGGGGAGCCCTGATTTTTTCAGTAGGTTAATTTTCTCCCTCCCTCCCTCCTTCTCTCCCTCTCTCTCCCCTTCCCTCTTTCTCTCTCTGTACTGGAGATTGAACGCAGATTGAATGCCTTTGCCCTGAGTTACATCCCCATCCCTTTTATTTTTTCTTTGGAGACAGGGTCTCACTAAGTTGCTTAATTGTCCAAGCTGTGTAAAAACTTGTGATCCTCCTGTCTCACCCACCTAGAGTGCTGGGATTACAGGCATGCACCACCATGCCTGGCTTCAGCCGGTTTATTTTCAAACTACTTCATAATTAGCCTCATTTGGTTCTCTTAGAGATTCTGTGTGAGAGACAGGAAAGGCATTCTTGTCCTTCCAGCTTATTTACGGGGAAACTGAGATTCCAACAAGGTGGCTGACTTGTCCTTGGTGGCAGAGCTAGGACCTGACCAAGGCCTGCTTTGGTCTTCTCTGGGCCATCCTATGAGATGCTGTGACAGAAATGAGATGATATAAATAGCAATGCCAGCATAGTCTAGGCACACGTGGAGGTACCAAATAGTGCTTGATGGAGCATTGGCTTAAACCATACCTGAACCCAATGAGCCCCCATGAGTGATAGCTGGGTGTTCCTGATGTGTTGGGGAGCAAGTCTGGCTCCTGCTAGGCAGACCTATCCTTGTGGCAGCACAAAATAAGCATCTGCCATCACTGAATTCTTGTACAGGGTGAAAACATCTCACTTTTGTTTGGGATGATTTTTTACAATTGGAGGTCATTATCTGAGATAAAGATGGTTTCATAACTATTTCATAATTACCTTCAATTGATTTTAGGAAAATAATACAATTTATATATTATATGTTACATAACACAATTTATGTAATATAAATTATATATTTATATTTATATTTGTGGTGCTGGGGATTGAACCTGGGGTCTCACAAAAGCTAGATAAGAGCTCTACCACTGAGCTACACTCCCAGTCTTGCTATTCTATGTTTATTGACTGTCTCCACCTTACAAGACCCTCAATCTGAATATGGGATTTGTGACTGTGGAGATTTTTGGCTGTTTTTTTTTTCCCATTTAAAATCTTGAGTGCCAAGAACAAGTGCCTGACTATTGTTAAGTACTACATAATTATTTTTTATTTGTTTGCTTGAATGAATGAATGGTAAAATAAAGAGGAAATAGCAGTGGTTGATAAATTTAAATAATATGGTCATGTCTGATGAGGCTAAACAGATGTGCCCATTTTCTATTCAACAGGTAGTTCAAATAGAGCAAAGAAATGAAGGGATTGAACTGTCATGAGGTCCAGGATTGGGGGCCTCAGGAACCAAAAGCACCTACTCCCTCTCTCAGAGGATGTGTTGCTCAGATACTGTTTTTTTTTTCTTTAATCTTCATGCAAAGTTCTTTAGCAGTGATAGAGTAGTAAATGAGCAATAGACATTTTCTGTTAATTTGTTTTTCCAGGTTGAATTTTGGGGTGAATTATTGAATTGACTGGTCTGTGAAAATAATAAATCAATGGTTAGAAGTGAAATTTGTTGTCAGAAGGCAAAAGGCCAACTGATGACATAATAAAGATGATGGATTGAATCAAGAGTCAGCAAACTATGGTCCTCAGGCCAAATCCTACGTGGCACCTGTTTTAGTAAATAAAGTTTTATTGGAGCACAGCTAAGGTGGTGCGTTTATGTATTGTCTATGGCTGATCTCATGCTACAGAGACTGTGGTCTGCAAAGCCTAAAATATTTATAGGCTGACCTTCTGCAGAAAGTATTTGCTGACCTCTGGATGAAATGATGGTTCATCATTTTAATGTCAAAAAATTGATCTGACAACATTGCTAAGTCCAACATTAGAGAGTTATGTTCAACAAAGCTTCACTATCCATCATAGCAAATTAATGTTTTTAATTTGAATTTTATTGGTTGGATGGTTTTAATTGTATTTATTCTATAAATTTGTTTTATTTTAAATTTTCGTAAGAGAGGCATTCGGTGTTTTATATATTAACTTTATTATATAATAGCTTAAATCAACCCTTTGTACATTGAAAAGATTTTTTTCCCCCATTAAATGTGTCTTCATCCTTTACTACTTAAGTTTGGAAATTACTTTTTAAAAGGCATTTGGTAGGAACTTGTATCTAGGTTTTGCGAAGTTATATGACAGTCATGATTAATTATCCTCCTCTAAACTCTTTTGGGATACAAGAGCAACATTATTAAAAAATTCTCTCCTTTCTAGTTTGACACGTTAAAAGTTCACTTATAACTTCGAGAACTCAAGAGAGAAGAAACTTATTGGGATATGATCATCTAAGTCTTTTTTTTGGTATTAAATTCTTTTATTGGTACATTGTAGGTATACAACACAATTACATTTCTCATTGGGAATTGTACCTTTATATAATGCA
>NW_004624780.1:6028987-6054789 GCF_000247695.1 Heterocephalus glaber
CAATATACATCATGTAATGGTACAAGATCCCAATGATGAATGTAACTGCATTTAATTAATTAATTAATTAATTAATTAATTTTTGGTACTGGGGATCGAACTCGTGACCTTGGGCTTGCGAAGCAGGCAGCGGAACCACTGAGCTAAATCCCTGGCCCTGTAACTGTATTTTATACCTAAAGTGTACCAATAAACTTAATGGAAAAAAAAAGATTCTGTAGATGAGTTTAACTTTGAAATGTCATCTATTTTTATTTTTGGAAGCTCTCTTTAATGTAGTCCTGAGTTGCTTTTTACAGATTATTTTACAGTACTGGGGATTGAACCCAGGAGGGGTCCGCTATGAGCTACATTCTCAGCCCTTTTTTAAAAAAATTTTTTATTTTGAGATAAGAATTTGCTAAATTGTCCAGGGTGTCCTTAAACTTTTGATCCTCTTGCCTCAGGGTCCTACGTAGCTGGGATTACAGGTGTGTGCCTCTGCACCCATCTATTTTCTCTGCTCATCTTATAGAACATCTGTCTACTCTTTGTTCTCTAACTGGTACAGCTGCCTTTCATGGTGAGCAAGACAATTCTGGCCCCATCACAGAAAGCTTTTCGTCATCTCAGTCTCCAATCCCAAAACAAGCTCAGCCTCCAAACAACATGGCAAGGTCCCTGAATCAGCTGCAGAGTGACCTTTCCTTCTCTCTGCCCAGTCCTTGCATGGCCCCTGCAGCTTCATGGTGGGGGAAAGCCTCTGACCCCCGCTTCTGGCCCTCACCCTTCTGGCCTTCCCTCACCCTGCCTCCCTTCCCTCCCCTGTCTGTCCAGCCTCACTGACTGCCTCCAGGCCCTGCTCCCCATCATGCTCTTGTCCTATGGCCTGGCTCCAACATCTCATCTTCACCTCCCAAAGAAGCCTCTCCTGCCCTTGCCTATCCAGGCAGTACCCCCACCCCTGTGTCAGCACTCTGCTGTCTGCCAAACACTGAACCCCCAGGACAGTTTTTTTTAATTTTTGTGATTGTTAGTTCCCCTCTTCCTGCTGCTCTGTACTGGAGGGGAGCTCTGGGAGACAGATAGTGTCTTCTTCTCTACTGCTGTCCATCCCAGAGCCTGGCGCCTCACACAAACTCCATAAATACTTGCTGGGCCTGGGATGAATGAGTGAATGAATGAATGAGTGCCAGTGGGGGTGGGGGATCTTGGCAGCACAAAGGGCAGTAGAGCATGCTGGGAGAAGAACACACTTTGAAGTCACACAGAACTGAATTCAAGTCTCTAGGTGATTTGGTTTCTCCTGGCCTCCATGGGTGCATCTGGCAAGGGGAGTCAACAATGGCACCAGCCCACACTTGACCAAGATGAAGAGGGTGGCTGATGGGAAACCATGGGAAACTGCTCTGCCTCAGATAGCGATTCTCTTTCTGATTCAGGTAGGAGCCTGGCCTGGGCTCTGCTGCTGTGGTGGAAGCTACCTGAGTGGGATTGTGGGGTGGGGCCGGCTGATCCTAACGTTGGGCGGCAGGAGTGGAGTCAGGCTTCGGACCTCTTGAGGAAGGGGCTGGGCCCGGGAGAGCAGGGGTTAAGCAGCAGCCACTTAAGATAGGCTGAGTAGGGGTGTACCTGTTCGTCATGATAAGTGTCATAGTAAAATCAATTCTCTGTGTACTTTTGGGAATTACAACTATCATTTTGATGTGATTTATTTGGTATATAACACCAACATGGCCATTTGTTTCATCATTCTGAAAGTTCATCTAAAATTGCTTTGAGTTTCTGGTTTTCAGGAGTGACATGTCCAATTGTTATCGTCTCTCCTATGAAATATGGATTGAGGGACACACTGCTGCCGGCCATGTTTCTGCCCTGGTTACTTGCTCTAGGTGGCAAGGGAAGTTTTATTGCTTTGATTTCCCTTCTCCTCTGATGACCCTCCCCATGGTGGAATCTGTCTTCAGATAGGGACAGGGTTAAACCTTGGGGCTTTCTTCCCTGCCAGCCACCGGGAACTTCTCTCTCCTGCAAAGACAGGCTGACCCCTGAAGTCTATTGGACTGTCGCTGGTGGGAAACCTCCATGCTGCCCTGCTATAAGCCTGATCCTGGCTTTTAAGGCCCTTTGCACCCAGGCATAGCAGATAAACACTGCCTTTGGTGTCTTGATTCAAAAAAGGCTTAGAGTTTTCCCTACCACTTAGCTGGCTGTGTGATTTTGGATTAATTTCCTCAATCTCTCTAAACTGTCTCACTTATTAAACAGAGATTATGATAAGGATTGCATGAGCTACTAGCCTTAGCACACACCTAACTTCCAGTTTCTGCTTTGTGCTAAGCTGTGTGATGCAGTCTCCATCTTCTCCATCCGGGAAATGGCCCCATGAGGTTAGGGGGCGGCTTGAGAGAAGATGGGAATGTAGTACCTGGGATGGGGCCCAGTGGGAAAGGAAAGGTGCTGTTTGAACTCAGTGTTGCTGTAGGACAGTTTTGCTGCTGGGGATGGTTGGCATCTGTGCCCTTCAGGGCAGCTTTTGGGGGAATCTTGGGACACAGGGAGCAAACGAGGTTGGGACACCGTCAGTCTTGCCATCTGGTTGTGACATCTGTGAGGAGCCTGTGGTTTATTCCTGACATCTTTTTATAATAATAACACCACCCACCACGTATCACATGAACAGACCCCTCAAAAATCAGCGTCAGGATTTTTTTCCCCTGGGACACCTGCTTCATTTTCTTCAAATGGAGGAGCTGGCTTGGTATTCATTCCTGCTGAGGTTTAGGTCAATGCCTGGGCCATCCAGGGTGGACTGCCACTGGGAGCGCCTGTGGCACCTCCTTCCGCCGGCAGAATCCCTGACTTCTCTGCTCCCTCCACAGTTGGAGCCTTCTCATCCTTCAAAATTTGAACACCACCCCCTCCAAGAAGCCCTCTTCCCTTCTCCCCGTGGGTCAAGGTCACTCCCTTCCTTCTGCTCCCATGGTTTTGCCTGAACCTCTGTGTTAGCAGCTTTCCTGTCTCCTTTGCTGCAGGAATATGTCAACGCACACCTTCTGACCCAACTGTATCTTACCTTTTTGGAGCCTTGGGTCTTTCAATTTCTAGTCCCTACTTTAGTGCATGGCACAAAATAGACTGGTCATGGATTCCCCTCAACTGTCAAGCACTGGAAGGAAAATGATCATCCCTTTCTCTTTATCCCACAGCACGTGGGACAGTGGTTGCCTTTATCCAGGGTTTTGCTTCCCATGGTTTTGGGCTTCAGTGACCTGTGGCCAACTGGGGCATTATATTGTCTCATGTCAGGGTGGGTGCAGTACAGTAAGGTATTGGGTCTGGGAAAAGAGAATTCACATAACTTCTTTTGGCATGTTGTTAGAGTTGTTCTATCTTACTGTTACTTATTGTTAATCTCTGTGCCTAGTTTATAAATTACACTTGATTATAGGTACATACATATAGGAAAACACATATAGGGAATACTGTGGTATTTCTGGGGCTGCTACATTTGCAGTTTCAGGCATCCACTGGGGTTCTTGGAAGGACCCTGCTCAGATAAAGGGAGTGTCCCATGTAGATATCACCTGCTGCCCAGCACCCCATGCATTTATTCCTGAACTTGAGCTTGGGTGATGATTCTTGCTTTGGGCAAGCTTTTGGTTCTCTGTTGTCCCAAAGTGGTGAGACTTCTTGGACTCCCAGCCTGGAGACAGTGGGCCCTCAGAGGGCACCCTGGGGAGGTTGTTGGAGAGCTTCAAGCTGTGCAGGGAGAGCTTAAGGGTGAGAGAGGGCTGCCTGAGCAGGCAGAGAAACAAGATCCTCCCAGAGTGGAAGATGTGGACGTGGCCTCCTGGCATGGCCCTTGGCTTAGCTCACATGTGGAGGGGAGGAAGCTTTCTGGGAGCTGTGGGGTTGGCATGCACAAACCTCTTGCCATGGGGCCAGGGAAAATCCATGTACCCAGCAGCAGGTCCACAGAGCTACTTAAGGCAAACCTGTCTTCCTTTCCTTCTTCCTCCTCCTGAAGTGAGGGCAAGAAAATGCCTTGGATTACTTCAATTATGTGGGTGGCTGGGGAGAACTTCAACACAAGTGACAGGGCCATCTGATTAGCTTGAATGGTGGCTGGTCGTCTGTTCCTCCTGCACCTCCCCGGGCTTAACTGGGTACCAGTGACCTCCAAAGGGCAGGTGCCAACCTCAATGCCACTCACTCGGACCTGTCATTAGCACTCATGTCTGTGACAGGTGTTTGTTGTGGCCTTGGCTGCAAGGTCAGCACCTTGGAGCTGCTGAGTTCCCCAAACTGAAGGTGACACTTGAGGCTGGCAGGTGGCAAGGGGCAAGCTGGAGGCCTCAGGGGAGGGCCAGGTGGCTCTGGGTCAGAGCTAGCTTTGGAAGTAAGTGCCCAGGGCTGGGGAGAGAGTTTAATATTGGATTCCTCTCTTTGTTCCTGGAGTCTTTTCCTCCCTTCTCCACAGAAGAATGACAGCAGTGACCCCCGGCCTCCTGGCTGGGGGACAGTACTTCGACAAATCTGGGAAGCTCCTGCTCCTGACTCAGTAACTGAAGAAGTCTTCCAGGTCCTATGGGCCACACCAGGGGTGCTGCTGTTTGGAGCAGAGCCTTAGGAGGCGTGCAGGTCCCCAGGGGCATGGTAGCTGTGATTTCAGCTCCAACAAAGGCCAGGGATCAGGCAGACTAAGTTGAGTGGCTGTGTGTGCCTGCTCAATGGTGGAAGAGCCCTTCTTTATTGGACTAGCAGCTTCTTCATATGCAGCTCCCCTCACCTGATGGGTTGACATGAGAGTTCTTCTGGAAGCTCAGAAACCTCAGTTTTCGATGCAGGAGCCACGAGTGTTTATGGGTCATGAGAGAATGTGTGGCTGAGTGGAAGAGCATCAGGTTTGGAACTAGATTTCTTTTGAGTACGTGTCTTTGGGAGATGTTCAGCTGCTCTGAACTCAGTTTTATTGCCTGTATGAAGTGAACAGTAACCCTTAGGATGTAATTGGGATAAAGCTCAGGGAAATTACAAATAATCAAAGTTATGATGATCGGTGAAGTGTGATTCTGAGGGTGTTTTCATGTGAACAAATTGTATATGTGTTTTATGTGGTTATCATTATGCCTGTGAGTTTAATTGTGAAGGTGAATATGGCCACCTATGTATGTGTGGTGTGTGTATTTGTGCTTTGATCTTGGGGAACAGGCAACAGGAAGGCATCACCCAGTAACAAACCCCACAGAGACAGTCTTCATTGTGTGACTATACTGCAGTCACAGTGGGCTCCCTCTTGTGTGACTTCCCAAAGCCCTGTCAGTGACTTGCCATGAGTGTCATTTTAAAACACATGACAGAACCTGCATTTGTGCTAAGGTCTGCAGACTCTGCAGTGGTCACCACTCTGTCTAGAAATGAGAGGGAGCCCCTCAAATGGGCCTACAACAGCTGGTATCCTGCAGAAGCTCCCTTCAGGCAGACAAACATTGTCTGGGGCACTATGAATGCCTGTTCCTCAGCACCTTCTGCTGAGCAGGTGCACCCCCTGGCTGAGTTCCCAGGCTCCCCACTGCTCAGCAAAGGCCAGGACTCTCCTGCCATCTTGGAGTCTCCACTGAGACACTGGCTCTGAACCTCACCTTGCTCTTTAGGGGATGGAGATGGAGAAATGGCATGTTCCTTCCTTCCACCCAGCTCACTAGCAAGGTATCCTAGTTCTGTGTGGCCTAGACAGGCCTGAAGTCCCACCTGGAAGGGAAGCCCAACATCATTTGGTGACAGAGCTCAGCAAGAGACCCCATGGCTTCCCGCTGAGGGGCCACTGAGGGTTCCTTTGTCATTCAGCCAATGTGTGCTCAGTTCTAGGTCCTGCTGGCTTGGGTTGCTGGCTACACTGTCTCTTGGAGAGAGGTCTACAGTTGCTGTTGAGGACTCTACTTCAGACATCTATCCTCAGGCACAAAGAGGCATTTGGCTGACCTCAGGCTTCAGTATCCCTGGAAGAACAGGCTGGGGTGAGCCTGGGCCCTTGTAGGGGACTCCGATGTGACGCACTCTGTAAGATGAATGTGCCTGCAGATAGCCTGGGCAAGGGCAGAGAGACTGTGCTTAACATGGCTGGGATGGCACTGTGGCCACACTGTACAGAGAAGTGCACACCTGGAGATATCATTAATTCCCCTTTGATCATGGAAATAATACACACCTACTGTAAGAAATTTAGAAAATATATACACGGAGAAGGAAGAAATAGAAATAACTCATCATCCTACTATTCAAAGATAGCCACTGGTTTTATTTTATTGTGGTTCTTTTCATTTCCTTCCTCTCTCTGCCTAGAGGCACATTATAACATTAATATGGCATTTGTGTCCCATGTCTGCATACAGTGTGTGTGTCTATGAATTTAATGCTTTTCTGCTTTTCCCCAAATCAGAGTAGCAAGCCAGAGGCCTATGGGTTACTCTTGACTCTTTCCTCCTTCTCTGCCACATCCACTCCTTATTGACCTCCTGCCCAACCCCACCCCATCTATCACAGTCCACTTCTCTCTAAACTTCCATTCTCTGCCCCCGAGCCCTGGCCATGGTTGCTAACTGGTCTGCACAGTCCACATTACCCACCTCCTCACTGGGAGCACAGTGGTTCAGTTCTTCAGACAGGTGGACTGCCTGGCTTTGCCTCTTACTAATTTGCAAACTTGGGGAATTTATTTCACTTCTCAGAGTCTCAGCTCCCTAACACCAGGTAGGGAGGATTAAATAAGCAGTACAGGTAACACATATAGACAGGTGCCTGCTATGCAGAGTGAGTTCTCCATGCTGCAGCCATGGTGCTCCTCTGAAATGCAGACCTGAACATGCCACACATTAATATTTGGCACAGGCTTCCTTTCCGTGGCCCTGGGGGTGGACACCAGAACTTGAACTGCAGCCTGTGAGAGCCACATGGTTTGGGCTCCATCCTCCTGTCTCCTCCTCTCTGGCTTTGAGTTCCTGAATCTGTTGAGCTCCCTCTTGCCACAACATTTCTACATATTCTCTTCTCTCTGCTTGAAATACTTTCCCCTTCCCACCTCCTCACATAAAACATGCTTATTATAATGTGCTTTGTTCCCCCGTGTTTTTCTATTATGCACAACATAAATATGTCTTTGCACATAAATCTTCATGCATGCCTCTGATTATGTCCTCAAAATAGCTCCTTAGAAGTGGAATTTCTGGGTCAAAGGTTATGAACATTTTTTAAGTCTTTTGATTAATATTCCAGATCACTTTCTAGAAAGCAAACACGTGCTTCTTAGCCTGCTGGCCACATTCCCTTTTTCTGGGCTTCTGTTAGTCTTTCATCTAGCAATGACAATATCCCCTTTCTATTGGAGTTATTTGTTTACTCTGTCTCTTTAACTAGAAAGCAAACTAGTAGGGGCTACATTTAAATCATGGCAGGTGCCCAGCACATGCTGGCTGAGTTGGGCTGCTAAACATGTGAATTGTCAGTCCCTGACACAGTGTGCTGAAAATCAAGAATCCAGATGTTTGCTAATAAATCAGTAGGTTCCTAAATGTCTAGCAAAAGAAAATCCACCGCTTGCTACATACTACTGAAATCTTTCTCTTTCCAGCCTAACAGTTGAGCAAGAAAAGAGCCCAATTGCAAAGTTGTGTTTTCTACTCTGATACAGAAATGGCATCTGATAGAGCAGGAAGTCAAGGGACCATGGTCATGGGGAGCCTGCCCAGGCTGCATCCTTGTGGGACAGTTGCTCTAGGGCCTTTTTGCTTCCTCCTTGTAGCCATGGAGATATTTTCCCCTCATCCTTCCTCCACCTGCCTCCTGGTGACTGGTAGGGGACAAGCAGAACAGGTGGCCTTCTTTCCACATGTACTGGGGGTGTCCTGTGCTCCTGTCCACCCCAGGCAGGGGGGTCTCCTGAGCAAGGGCCCTCAAGGTGCACAGAGGCTGGGCCTGGTGGTCCAGCCTCTCAGAAGGGGTCGTTTACAGGACACTGAGCAGGGAGCCTTCAGCTCAACCTGTCTAAAACACTTGGGAAGAAGCCCTTGTGTCCCCTGAGTTCCTTGACTGTCAGTCTTGGGGTCCTGGGAGTGCTTACCTTGCTTCTCCTTCCCAAGATGTTTGGTTTGGAGAAACTGGTAGGCTTCATCTTAGAAGGGCCCTCCCTATTCTGAGACGAGGACTCAGATAATCTCAAGTCTGGCCTTTCACAGGCTCTCTTGCTCCTATATGGCAGTGACACACTTGCTCACTGTCCTAGAGGCTTAACAAATAGTCACCTACTTAGTCAGGTCCCAGAATCAAGGAGGTAGGAGCTATTATCCTCATTTTACAGAGGAGAAAAGTGAACCTCAGAGAGGAACCCAAGCTAGCGACAGGCTGAGCCACGCTTTGAGTCAGCTCTGGTCCAGAGTCCAGGGCCTTGGAGTTCATTTGTCCTGCTGTGGTCTCTGGGTCCTGGCTAGGCTCTGTGAGCCTATGGATGTATGTGTGTAAGTGGTGTACATGTGCACACGCGTGTGAAAGACACACACACACACAGAGGCATTCTCCCATCTGATGTGGAGGCTCTCCACTGCTGGGTAGTACCCGGGTGGCAGTGTGGCCCTGGTCACAAAATCAAAGGACTTGGCACTAAGCCAGACCTGAATTTGGTTTCTGCCCTGCCTCATATTAGCTGTGTGACTTTAGACAGGATGAGTCATTTCTCTGAATCCTGATTTCCTTATGTGTAAATACATGGTAGGATCTAAACTAGAATGCTGTTTATTTTCTCCTTTTTGATCCTTCTGGACAAGTAAGAGGAGAGGGATTCATATGATGCCAGTCTTTCCCTGTGGATTCATATGATGCCAGTCTCTCCCTGTGGATCCTGTCTCCAGGAACCCCTTCCCATCCCCTACCCACCCGTCCCTAGAAAAGATCGCATTTCATTCATACCAAAGCATTGCAGGCTGTATGAGTTTTCCCATCAGTCTGACACTGAATAAAAGAATGGAGGACGAGGGCAACCTATAATCCAGAAGCTTGTACCCTTAGAAGGGGCAGGAGACTGCAGTGCCTCTCAGCTCCTCCATGCGTTTCTGTCTGTTAAGGCAGACTTCATCTTTGGCCATAAGCTGGAGGCTTTCCTGGGCACTCACACTCTCCCCTGTGTCCCTGGACCCCTTATACTTGGCTCTGCACCTGGCCTGGCTGAGCTGCTGGCCAGGAGCTGTCAACACGGGCAAGCATGCTAGTATGCTGGCCTGGGGGCTCTGAGGGGAAGGTGCGGTGCACGGAGAATGCCAGGCTGGTCTGCTTTATCTGCCAGCTTGGCACTGTCCGTGAGTCATGCTGCACAGCTGTGGATGCCCAGAGTGGGGGTGTGAAGGGTTGGAGGGCTCTGCTGTCCTGGGAAGGGAGCAAGCTCCAGGGCTTAGGGCCCATGGCTCAGGCCAGGCTGGCTTATTTTTGTTCAGGGTAAAAAGAAAAAAAAAAAAGGAATCAAATTTTTTTAATACAGAGAAAATCTACCTGTCAGGTAATGAGCTCCCTGTACTTACAGGTTTTCCAGAGACTGCATGCTCACCTTCAGGTGCTGTGGTAGTAAGGACTTTTGTATTGAAAGGAAGGTGGCTCTGTGCAACCTTAAGATTCCCCAGCCTGTGACTAGATTCCTTGTCTGTGACTTTAAAGCTGGAAGGTACAGGCATTTACCTTTGTTTAACAACATGTGTGTGGTGCTAACTGCAGGTGTCCCTTGTAACCTAAGGGTGTGGTGACAGGGCTGTCACCCAAGTGATGAGTGAGAGGATGGACTCTCCAGAGGGGTAGATTTCAGAAGGCTTGGCCATCACATTTCCAACTCTTAGTATAATGGTTGACCACTGACAGCAAAAGCTTTAGAGTATGCCCAACGGGCGGCCTTGCTGAAGCCACCAGATTCCCTTTCTGTACAGTCTGGGGAGTCTTCCAGTGTTTTTGGTGGTAGGAATTGCAGTGCTCATCTTGTGCTCAGAAAGGTCTTATGGGTGGGTGTGTCGTCCAAGCCCTTGCCTTCAGGGGGATGGACCAGATGACCTAATAAAGTTCTTAATAAAACCTCCTGGGCAGATCCCCAACCTCCTTCCTCTTCAAAGTCTCATTGAAAAAGGAATGTCTCCAGCAATCCCTTGGTAATACATTACAGTGTTTCACAAGCCTCCTAGCCAGGAAGCTGTTCTTAATGTTTAACCTTAATCCCTCCCACCGTAATTTAAGGCCCTTTTCTCTTGTTGAGTGCAAATGGAGAACAGCTGCTCACGATCATCCTCTGACATCAGCAATTTCTCAAGATGACCCTGTGAGACAGGCCAGGGTCATTAGACCCAATTTGGTGTTCAGCAAATATGTATTTATTCCTGCATGCGTGAGCCCCAGTCCAGCTGGTTAGGCACGATGAATAGCTGCAAGTTTATTAGGCGTCTCTTTAGATGTGTGTCTCCCGATGTCTATATCATTTTCTGGACCCCAGAGGGCAGAGACCTGCATGTTTGGGTTTAAGAAGTCTCTTGTGCAGCTCCACAGGGAAAGAGCTGCTCTAAAGAATGGAAGAGTTTTATAGAGGTGGCTGAGACACCAGGCAATCTGAGGTGGTGTCCTGTTGAAGCTACATGGTCCTCCTAGACCTTGGATATAGCTTTGCTCCTGGGGTCTCTTTCAATCAGCAAGACTGAAGATGTTTCACGAGTGCATGTTTTCCCTGCCATGGGGAGGGCAGCTGAGGGCAAGGGGAAGAACCATGACAGTTTTGTGACCACATGGAGACTCTGCTGGCCTTCTGTCCTTTCCAAAAGGAGGCAGAGATGACATATAATCAAGCAATTAAGCGGCTTGTCCTTACTCAGAACAACACTAACAATAACAAGAACTTGACAACAAAGCCCAGGGGCTGCTAGGTGAATGTCCCACTCAGCACAGATCCTATCAGACTCTTTTCCCCTCTCTGCTCTATCTTAGCCTAGTTAGAGGACAATGGCTAATGATGTTTGGAAGAACAGGTGAGGCAGGGTGAGGGCATTTCAGAGGCTTGGGCCCATCTCCTCCACATCTTCCGGGTTTGACTCAGACAGGGACCCTCAGATCTCTCTAGTAGGTGGCTTTTGGTTTCAGAGTCCCCAGTCCCTCTCTCCCCAGGGCAAGGGTGGGTCACAGTGCCTCTGCTGTATAAGCACTTTCAGGGCCCAGCCATCCCTGGGGAACCCCTCCTGGGCTCCTTTTCTCTAGGAGGCTGCATTCCGACCCATAAACCTTCTCCTCAGGGCTTGGCTGCTCCTGATGTTTATCAGGCTGGGATCAAAGCTGCCCAGGTCATAAATCTCTCTCTGTGGCTGTCAAGCCTCAGGGCAGCTGAAAAGGGTTGACAGCCTTTGGGCCTCAAAGGAAAAAAAAAATTGCTCCACCACCCCACCCACTCCCATCTCTGCCAAGAAGCTGTCTTCCTAGGGGCCCAGCTGGGCCAGTCCATCCCTAGGAGCTGTTTCTGGGGGCCCCAGAGATGTGTGGTAGGGAGAGAAAGTTGGCCTGTGAGAGGCGAGGCAAGTGCAGGGGGCACAGAGTGTGTGAGGGGTATGTGCCTCTCCTGTGTGGCTGTGCAGTGGTTTGTGGGTAGAGGGTTAGGGGGTTGGAGGGGACAACCTCAGAGCCTCAAGCACACTCAGGTGGTCAGGAATCCTTCAGCACCCCCATCCCGCCTTTCCACAGGAGAAAATGAAGCTTGGAAGGGTGAAGGGCTTGCTCACAGGAATACAACTAGAGGTGACTCAGAAAGCCACACCTTGAAATCTTTCTCCTGAATCCCAATTCATAATGTAGCAGCCAGGCCTTCAGAATTATTGAGAGGACACTGAAAATGACAAGAAAGGGCTCCTAAGCCTTAGAAATTCCCCACTCTTTTCAAGGGTCCACAGGGTCAAAGCCTGTGGGGTTTTGTAGATGTCTCAAGTACAGTGTGACTTAGGCCCCCCTTCCAAAACAAGCCCAGAATTGTAGGGAAAATGAAGTGAAGGCAGAGGGTTCGGGGAGCATCTGGCCAATGGGGAACTAGTGGCTGTCTGTCCAGGGGACTCCTGGCAGAGCCCCGGAGGGAAGAAAGGATGAAGCAGCAGGAGGCTTGGCAGCTCCTTTGTGAGCCTGAAGTCCCAGAGGCTTTGGGGCTGTGTTTTTAGCTTTTGAGGATGGGGTGGAGAGAGACAAGCAAACTCTCACCATCTTCTCCCCTCTTTAGTGCTCCTATCAGAATTGAAAGTGCCAGTGAAGGAAGAGGATATAGAAATAGCTTAGCCTAACCCTCACTGACTTATCGAGAAATGAAGCCCCGGGAGGACAGGTATTAACCATGGCAGAGGGAGCCATCCTTGGAGAGAGACCCCCGGAACTCACACCTGACCCGATTCACACACAAGTACATGCAAGCAATGCTATCCATGGACTCAGGCATGTGCTTAAATAAAACACATAACAATATATGGCCATGATTTTGGAACAATGCCCTACAGATAAAAGTAGCTTTAAATCCCCTATAAAATGATAAAGCCTAGTTCTTAAGTCCCAGCACCTCAGCAGGTTCTGACACAGTGCTGATGGCAGGGCCAACTGTATTCTTTTAGTAGCTCTCTATGGAAAGAGAGGGCAGAAAGGTTAGGAGATGAAGATATGAAGTTTGGAGCCAGGAGGACTGGCTTCCCTCACTGGAGCACATAACCCAACAGTTTCCTCAATTGTACCTGCCTCACAGTAATCCAGATGAAATGATACCAGTTCTTAGAACAGCACTGGAGACATAGTATGTGCTCAAGAAATGCTCACTTTAGAGATACCTTGGGATTCTCCATCCAAGGCACATTCAAAAAGACCTTACTTGGAGGCAGATTCAAGAAAGATCCTCCTTTCTTGGATGGGATGTGGACTTGCCAGTTCCTTTTAAATGCAGATACCCCCCCCCCCCCCCCCCCGCCCCGCCACTCCTGATATAGCAGGGGATTAGGGGACTGGGTGCAACTATCCAGAAGCTTTAGTCCAGGTTTCAGGAAAGGAGAGCTTCAGTTGTTGCCAGCAGTTTGATGGCTTTTAGGGCCTTTGTTCCATCTGACTAGGGCTCAGCCTAGGCTGAGCTTTAAGGCTTTTTATGGGCTGACCCCTCCCATCAATTTCTGTGAAGTCCTAAACCCCAGTATCTTAGAATGTGACTGTATTAAGGAGAGTTTTTAAAGAAACAATTAAGGTAAGCGGAGGTGTTTAGGGTGGACCTGGTCCAATAGGACTAGAGTTTTTCTAACAAGAGGGGATTAGGACCCAGACACACAGAAGGAAGGACGCGAGGAGACCTGGGAGGGCCATCTACAAACCAAGGACAGGGACCTCAGAGGGGACCAAACCTGCTGACACCTTGATCTTGGACTTCCAGCCTCCAAATCCGTGGGAAAATAAACACCTGTTGTTAAGCTTCACGAAGCCACAGCCAACAAATACAGGCTCCGTGTCATCTTCCTTCTGCGGGTGGCTGGGCTGCCTTTTCATGCCTCCTTGATTCCTGGTCCAGCACAGGGACAGGGGCCCAGGGCCAGACCTTCTCAGATTTTTGTATGAATGCAAGTCAAAATCACTTCCTGGGGAGCCTGATAAACATTCAAGTTTCATGACCACCTAGTTTTGCCTGTGACAGAGCCCATCCTTTGAGAGGGGCCCAGATCTTACTTTTTAGGGACTTTTGCTGAGCCAGAGCTGGAAGGTGTCACTCCTTGCCCTACCTTTCAGTTCTCATCCAGGGAGCAGGCATACCCTGGCCTTCTGGGCTGGAATAGAGCCAGACTAGCCATGTGTACAGGGCTAGAGCTCATCGGGGTGTCCACATGTGCGTCTGGCGAGGCCAAGGGTATAGTGCGCATGCATGGGTACTGGGAGGCTAGGGGTAGGGTGTGAGCGGGCAGTGTGCATGGGTACTGTGGGTCCACTGTTGGACGACAGGCGTGGGGAGATTGGAACTCTATGGGCGTTTTGGTCCTGTCAGCTTCCAGCATGACATATGCACAAAAGTACCTTTTATAGGTGGGAAATTATAGGTGCTGCTACTTCAAAGGCCTGGGCAACCAGAGCTCCTCTTTGATAGGTGACAGTATTATTAATGGTTATTTATTACTGGGGCCACTTTGACAACAGAAATAACCAGTTTTCCCACCTTCTTGGCTCCCTTCCCCCACACCTTTCTGGTTTTTTTTTTTTGCTTGGTTGAGGATTACCTTCCTCCCTGCACAAGGAGGCTGGGGCATCTGTTTAATGCACACTCACAGTGAGATATCTGGCTTATTAACTTGTCATCAAGTGTCATAAACTTTAGTGAAATGCTGGCAGATTGTAATCCTGTTTAGGGCAATTACCCTATTATTAAAGTGGCTTTCTCTCTTTTTTTCTTCCCCCTTCTTCTCTTCTGCCTCCTTCCCTTCCTTCTTTTCTCTCTCCCTCCTTCCCTCCCTCCCTTCCTCCTGTCTCTGTCTCTGTCTTCTCTCTCCTGTATTTTCTCTCTCTCTCTCTCCACTCTACCCCTTTCCTGGTTGGGGCTGTTCTTACCTCTGTCTGACTGCTTAGTCATGAGCCTCCCAGTCTGCGAGTGCCCCAGAGTAAGGCTTGCCCTGGCTGGGCAGAACTCACTGAGGGTAAGGGACTGTGAGGAGCCATGGCCGTGGCCAGGGTCCTGGGGGAAGGGAGCTGCAGGGTCAGAGGTGAAGGGCAGGGATGGGATTTCAGGTCCTGCTCCCCGAACTGGGCTGGAGGCAGAGCTCCCAGGGCCCCTGTTGGTTCTGTGCCTCTGGCTACTGTGGCTTCCCTCCTTCCTCTGGACTCATCTCCTCTGCCTTTTGCTGGCTCACTTTTGGACCTGGAACTAGAGGTGGAAATAAAAGGGAGGTGGCAGTGGAGTGGTGGGGGACGCAGAACATGAGGAGTCACTTGATCTTATTTGGAGTCCTGGCTGTCTCTCCTCCCACTGAGACTCAGTTTTTCAATCTGTATTAAAGTTGGGGAAGATCATTCTTGCCCTGTTTTGTTCACACAGTTTAAAGGGGATCAAGTTAGATAATGGGTAGGAAAGAGGATGGCTAGTGATAGATTGCTGTGCAAATCTGAGGGATTATTGTGACTTCACTTGTGCCACTGTGGGGCTTCCCTTATGTCTGATGGAGTCTCAATTCTTGCTGTCCCGGTGGTACCACACAGTGACATTTTGGCTAATGATGGACAAAGGACTGCATATACCATGAGGGTCCCAT
The DNA here is from genome assembly GCF_000247695.1 of Heterocephalus glaber. Next base: position 6,044,272 of record NW_004624780.1, read on the forward strand.
AAGATTACATTTCCTGGTGACGTCAGAGCCGGGGCAGTTTGTGTATGCTGAGTGATGTTCACGCAAAGATAAAATCACCTAGTGACATTTCTCAGGGTCTGTCCCCCACATTAAGCCATGCATGACTAAATAGAAATTCATTCTCTATTTTTCTCTTCCTTGAGGTTGTGATGACCTTGATTTCTAAGTCTATTTGGGAGGCTTGTTTGACTCATGTTCTGAACAATGGGAATTTTTAGGCACACTCATGGTAAATACTTGTTATATGCACAGTGGTAGGTTAAGAGTACCAAGCTTAACAGAGGCAAGGTTGAAATAATTGAATCACAGTTTGCTGGATCTTAAAAGGATTCCAGAGACCATTTAGTTGAGTTTTCCCATTTCATAGCTTTGTAAATTACATTCAAAGAAGTACATAGGATGACACTCTTAAAAATCACCAGATAAATCATTATTATTTGGTATGCACTTTGCACATCTAAGGGGAGCGCTGTACCACTCCAGTCTTCTTTGAAAGTTTAGTTTTGAGACAGGATCTCACTCAGTTGTCCAGGCTGAGCTAGAACTCACAACCCTCCTGCCTCAGCCTCTCAAGTGTCTGAGATTACAGGTATGCACTCTCAACTGTCTGGGATTACAGGTATGCACCACTGGGCCCACTTTACCACATTCACCAAAATTATAAGCAGAGCTACGATTAGGTCTCCCAACTCATGCTTTCTCCACCAAAAGATCTTGAGCAACTGGACTCTGGATGTCCCTTCTCTTCTCCATAAGTAGTTTCCTCATCAGCTAACTCTCAGGAAAACACTTGCTAGCAGTCATTTACACTTTGATATGAATTTAAGCCAACAGTTCTCTCAGGTGCATTTTTTGAGGTGCTGGGGTTGGAACCTAGGGCCTTGGACATGCTAGGCAAGTGCTCTGAGACTGAGCTGGAAGCCTAGCCCTCAGGAGTATTTGCTATTGAAACTTCAACCCTACTTAGGCCAAACTGGGCTTTGTTCCCCTTCTGGAGTTTTTAGCACTATTGAGAAGAGAGGCATCAGAAGGGCTCATGATTCTCACCTCTATATTCATGCCACTTGCCTACTCTGGTGGACAATGAGGGCTGGGCCCTGCTGTCTGAATCAACTGCTCCAGACCAAAATCTCTGTGTCCACAGGTCAGAGGGGTTTGTCAGGAGCTGTCAGGGCATGAGGTTAGGTGGCTGGATGGGGTCAGACTGGTTTACAGGTGGAAAACCAGCAGACAGGCTTTCAGATGGAAAGCAGCCAGTCAAAGTGAAGGTGCTTCCAAACAAAGCACTGGCCCTTCTGTTTGTTTTCTGGTTTTGTTCTCAGGGTTGAAGAATACTAGAAGGCAGGCTGGTAGTAACAGCCTGAAGTTCCCATTCCTGGTGTAGAGGGAGCTTCTGAGCACCCCTGAAAGTCAGACACTGTGCTGTGTGAAGGGTGGCGAGGATCGTGGTACCCATGTCTAGAGTCAGAGATAGAGACAGAAGAGGGGAAGAGACTTCCTGCCTCAGTGTGCTGTGCCTCTCTGATTTCTCCATGGAGTGAACCACAGTACTCTTTCTGTGGATCGCTTTGACCCTTTTGTAGAATGCAGTGAGATTCACCTGAGAAGATGTACATGGTCGGATGAGCAAAGGAAATGGAAAGGATTTGAAAATGATTTGAGGTTTAGAGCTTGGAAAAGGAGGGGAGTGAGGCCATCAGAGGAATAGAACACCTCTGGTTCTAGGCTTGTAGCTTGCTGTGAGGCAAGGTGGCCAAATGTAGATGTCCTGCAGTCTTTGGAAACTTGGGAGAAGGGCCTTGCAGCTGGGACAAGATTCAGGGCAGAGACGGCCATGCAGGGCCTTGGCTTAAGTGTTGTCTGAGGCCCTGAAAAGAGACATTATCTCCCTGGGGAGAAGGAGACACTGTCCCCCCAGGACAGCAAGTGGCCTCACATCCTCTACTATGTCCCTTCTCAGGTGGTCATTTGAGAGTTTTTGAGCTGCCCAGCTGGCCTGTTGGTCCTGGAGGACAAAGAGGAATGAGAGGTGAAGGAAGCCCAAGGCAGGCTACTTCTTCCCTTCCCCCAAAATGGAGGGCTGGGGAGAGGCTCGAGTTGTGGCGCCTTGCGTGTTCCTGATTCACAGGGACTGGCTCTGACTCCTGGGGGGCTCTTCCAGGTCAAGGCAAGGCTGAGGCTTCTCTTTGCCCTCTGAAATCCCAAGAAGACCTGTGTTTTCCCATCTTTACTGGCAATTGTGGATGGTCTGGCCTAATATGTATCATTAACTAATTGTGTGATCTTGTAGTGGTCACTTCATTTCATTGTGACTCATCTGAAAAATAGGGGCAGAACACTGGCCCCGATGGCCTCCTTGGATTGCTGTGGAGCGATAGTGAGGGACATGAGGAATAGCAGGTGTTTTGTAAGCCCTACAGTGATATGCATTGTTCCTTCTGCCATGGTGGCTCTGAGTCCTGTCTGGAGTACTGATGCCCCCTTCTCTGAGAAGCTCCAAGGACGAAGTGCTTCAGACCCTGGGCTTCCTGGAAGGACCAGATTTCTGGTCTACTGGGCAAGGCAAGCCCCTCTTCCAAGGGTCAAGGGGGTAAAGGAGGATCCCTGGCTTTTGGGGGCACTTCTGAGAGCTACACCACACTCCCTTCCATCTGAGGAGGGCACCCATTCTGGTTCTGTCTGGAGTTGCCATGCCCCGCCCCTAAGCCTGCCCATCTCTGAGCCCAGGAGATGTTAGACCTGAAAGGCAGCCATCTGGCTCTGGTTCTGACAGGTGCTCAGCCAGAGCCTCAAGATAAAGGAGGAGATGAGGAGGGTGAGTTCTATCCCTCCTTGCATTGATAATTGCTATACAATAAAGAGCTCTGTAGTTGCTGAATAAAAACCTTTTGGCATAGATTGGTGCCTGAGGCAGCTTATCTGAGCAGAGGCTGTCTTCCATTGGTGTGGGGGGGTGGTGGCAGGGGGAGATGGAAGTTCTGTAGAGTTTCCGGGGCTATACTTCCTCCCTTCCCTGAAGTGTGCTCATATCTCCCTTAGTGGCTGGTCACGTTCTGCAAACTGTGTTGTTGGGCAAGGAGTGTGACACTCCTGCAGCCTATCACAGAATACTCCTTACAGTAAGCTAAAAACATCCCTGAAAGAGTATGCTCTGAAATAATGATAGAGAGTGTAGCATAGAGTGGGGTGCACTGGTGCATGCCTATAATTCCAGGACTTGGGAGGCTGAGGCAGGAGGATTATAAGTTTGAGCCCAGCCTAACAAGTTCAAGGCCTGCTTGGACTACATAGTGAGATTCTGTCTCAAAAAACTAAAAAAAAAAAAAAAGGATAATATAGCAAATACATAAATAACCCAATAATATCAACAACATAGAACATAGTTGTTGTTTAATATTATTAATATTAAGAACTATATTTAATTGTATATTCTATGCTTTTTAAATTTGTTTTTAGTGGTACTGGGGATTGAAGTACCACTGAGCTAAATCCCCGGCCCCTTATTTTTTATTATGAGACAGTGTCACTAAGTTGTCCAGGTTGAGCTGGAACTTGCAATCCTCCTTCCTCAGCCTCCCAAGTACCTGAGATTACAAATGCACCACCACACCTAGTTGTACTATGTTTGTATAGTACTGGAAGCACAGTAGGTTTGTTTAATCAGTGTCACCACAAACACATGAGTGATGCATTGTGCTGTAATGTTACAGCATTGCAGTGTCACTAGGACATAGGAGTTTTTCAGCTCTATGAGTCCACCATCCTATGTGTAGACCCTCACTGCCTGGAATGTGATTATGGGTGCAAGACTGTATTGTCTAGAAAATTGCTTTAGATCTGCCAGGATTTATGTATGTATGGATTTTCCCAGGACCTAGCACAGTGTAGATGCCTCAGGCAATTTTTGCCTGCAGTGATAATAATGATGATGAAGACTGTGGCCTGGGAAAGGGACTGTTTTTTGACATGTTTAACTTAATTTAATTCAGTCAGTATTTAACAACTACCCAGTCTTGCTTGGGGCTAAAAAAGCTGTTACGGCTGGGGCACAAAGGAGGTGGCCTGGGGAACATCAGGAAGACTGGTGTGTGTGCTCCTATCTTCCGGGCCTTGGTCCAGTCTGGGATCCAGGGTGGACAGGAATGGGAAGGGGCCAGAGCAACTAGGGTGATGCCGACTCGTGGTTCATGTGTGGCTTCTGGAGCCAGATGCACTGGCTAGGATCCCTGCTCTGCCACTTACCTTCTGTGGAATCTTAGATTGGCTTCTTGTTGTTTGAACGTAGTTTTCTCACATCTAAAATGGGGACAGTAGTGCTCCCCAGCTCCTCAGGTTGATATGAAGTCACATGAGTTGTTGCTGGGTTACTCGGCACGGTGCTGGATCACTTGCTCAGTCAAAAACATCACCAGCATGGTGACAGGGATGAAGAACGGAGACACACTGATGAGGCCAGGCTGGGGATGGTCAGGAGCCAAGAGCCGAGGGGCTGTCACAGGCTGGGGCTCCGTGTATGCAGGCTATGCCATTCTCTCATCACTTTATAAAATTTAAAATGAATTTATCCATAGGTAATATATACAAGCGATTGAAAAGCAAAAAGGCATAAAAAATATGTGGACAAGAGGGAAAGTCCCTCCTATCTGTGTCCCCTCGCTATCATGCTCTGGCTTCCCAGAGGCAGACAGGCGGCTATTTCTGGGGTGTTCTTTTTTCCTGTTTTGTTTTGCTTTCGGGGACAAGGTCTTGCTTTGTAGAGCAGGCTGGCGTTGAACTCACTATGGAGCCCAGGTTGGCCTTGAAGTCGTGATGGTCCTCCCACCTCGGCGTCCTGAGTGCTGGGATGACAGATGTGTGCCACTGCACCTGGCTGGGGTGTTCTTGCTGAGTCCATCTAGATACACTCCAGCATATGATGACGATATCTCAACTAACACTCATTTAGATTTGCCATGCGTCCCATGCAGTTTTAAGTGCTTTGCATGTTAGTTCCTATGCTCATAGCAGCGGCTTCTAATTGCTTCTAAGGTAGACACTTCTAAGGTAGGTATCAGTGCCACTCTTCAGAACACATAGCACATAATTATAACATTTTTGTTCTATGCTCTTCTAATTGCAACATGTATTTAAATCTCCCCAACCCTAATATACAAGAAAAACTCCCTAAATAAAGATAATAATGAGGGACAAATAGGGACCATGGTTATTTTGGGAGACTTCTTAAAAGAAGAGGGTTGTGAAAGATGGCTTTTTGGAATACACAGAGACTTCCATATCTTACTCCATTTTCTCCACATCCTAGTGGGGTAAAGTGAGTATTGCTACCTCCGCCTTTACAGATGAGAATAACAGACCAGAAGATCTAAGGCCCAAGTCAACCCTAAGCCTCTCAGGTCCCTGGGCTGTTAGCCTGGCACTTTTCCTGTTGCAAAGTGGTGGGATGGGGGCAAGCCTGAGCACATGTGATAGGGTGAGAGAGAGAGAGAGAAAGAAGACAGGCAGAGATCAGACAGTTGAGGTGAAGTTCATGGGCAGGGGAATGGAAGGGACTGAGGTGAGGAAGTGGACCTATCGTCTTCCTTCCAGCTGTAACCTTGGTACAAAAAGGTCAAAGTAGAGGCCATGCAGTGGCCTCTTGTTCTTTCTTTTTTTTTTAAGAGTAGGAAAAATTTATTGAGAAAAAGACAGCTTCTGTCAAAGAGAGACAGGAGGGAAACCCGAAAATAGGCTGCCCTGGAGACCCTGTTTCCCAGGGAGTTTTTATGGAGCAAAGCCACAAGGTGAGGTGGGTTCAAGATGGAACAAAACTACAGTCAACTAGTAAGATTACAGGTACAGTCACTTACATAGTTTTGGTCCAATGGGAAATCGCAAGGTAGACATGAGGTGGAACAAAACTATGATCAACCAATAAGATTACAATAAGTATAGTCGCTTAGGTAATATTGATTAAAGGGGGACCCAGTAGGGAAGCAAGTCATGTAGCAAGCACACAGGAAACTAACAAGGATTTTTGGTAAGGAATGGGTTAAGATCTTGGTTCCCTACCCAGGTGACTGATACCTATTTAGAGTATCAATAACTGCTATTTATAAGGGAAGTTCTTGGATGTAGTAGTTTCTCTCTTTTTATAATGCTAACCAGTGAATGTGCCTCAATTGTTTTTTTATGCTGATGGCCCAGCTTTGTCTAACTCATAATAATTTTTAACTTAGTTGTCTGTGATGTTCCGAATAAAATGCTCAATGAAGAATGTATTTAGAATAAAAGTTTATAATTATGAAATCTATACAGTAGTTCAGGCCTGAATATTTGATACAACACAGTAGGCCAACATAGTATGTTAGGTTATATATTATTCCTTCTTTATAAACCAAAAAACTAAATAGAGAATTGATCATTTACATTTTAATATTTCTATACATTAGAATACTGTTCAGTCTTCAAAAACAACATGTTTATATGTGTGTATGTCATATCACAAGCATCCAGAAAAACTTCTGAAAACTACAGAGCACAGAAAGGTAGAAAATAGTGGATGAATGAATCAAATCAACCATGAGGTAACAATCATAAAAACTGGATGTTGAAGCTTGGTATAATGGTGCACGCCTGTAATCCCAGCACTCTGGGAGGCTCAAGCAGGAGGTTCACAAGTTTGAGTCCAGCCCGGGCAACATAGCAATTTAGCAAAATCTTGTCTCAAAAATGAAAAATGAAAAAAGGTCTGGGGCTGTAGCTCAGTGCAAAGTTCCTTAATTCAATCCCAGTACTGGAGAAAAAGGAAAGTGATAAGTATATGGCGTTCATTTTACTATTCCTTTTACTTTCTAAACATTTGAGATTTTTCATAATAAAAAAGTTAAAAAGCAAGGCTTTGGACCCTGAATCAGAATAACAGGAGGACAAGCATCTGTGTTTTATCAGTCTCCCCAGGTGATCCTGAAGATCAGCCCGCATTTGGGAACATCTGAAAACCTGGAGGCGAGAGGCCTCCCCCCAAGAAAAGGATATTATTGAGTTTTCTTTTTTTAGTATAAGGCTTTCATTTCTATCTCTTTTTATTTTTCATTCTTGAGACAGGCTATCAGTCACTAAATTGCCCAGGCCGGGCCCAAACCTGCAATCCTCCTGCCCTTAACTCTCAGAGTGGTGGCATTGCAAGCATGTGTCACTGTGCCCTGCTTAGATTTTTAAATTGTTGTAAGAGTAAGAAATGATTACTGGGCTGCATTCCAAGTATATATATATGTATATGTTTAAATATATATATATATATGAAAAAGACATATTTGTATTTTTGAAATTCTTGTCAAATGGAGGCCAGGCATGGTGGCACACACCTGTAATCCCAGCATTTGGGAGGCTGAGGCAGGAGGATCTCCATGAGTTCAAGGCCAGCCTGGAGTACATAGTGAGTTCAAGGCCAGTGTATACTATATAGCGAGACTTTGTCTCAAAGAAAAACAAAAAATTCTTGTCAAATGTTATACTGGGTTAGTAAGCTTCCCATTACTTGACAAAAACTTGAAAAACTCAGTTTATAAAGAGAAAAGGTTGATCTGTGATCACGGTTTCAGTCCATGGTTAACTGGGCTCCTCAGTTTTGGTGTTGTAGCAAGGCAGCACATCGTGGCAGGGAGCACATGGTGAAACAACAAGCATCTCACCTTATGGTGGTTGGGAAGCAAAGGGAAAGAAGGAAGAGACCTGCATCCCACAGTCCCTTTTAAGGACACGCTCCCAGTGATCTAACTTCTCCCACTAGGCCCCACTTCTTAAAGACATCACCTCTCCATAGCACCACAGGCTGAGGACCATATCTTAGAACATGGGCCTGAATGTGGGGAATGCATTTCAGAGTCAAATTATAGCAAGTACCAATATTTTAAAAGTAAAGTAAAACCACACACTAAGGTATTAATAAAATATACAAAAATGTAGCATAAAAATCTAAACCTATAGATGTGGGGCATGCTAGTCTTTAATAAAGTTCTAACAGTTTTAACATACAACTAACACAACATATTGTGCATATTTAAACAATACAATTTGATAAGTCAGCATAACTGTAAACCTATGAAACCATTACCACAATAAAAATGATAAAAATATTTTGCTGATGGATATTTGAGTTGTTTCCAGTTTGGGGCTACTAGTGGCCTCTTGTTCTTGAGAGCCCCAGTGTCAAGGGTCAAAAGGGACTCATGTGGATGTTGGAGTGAGGATTCTACAGTTTTGGGGACAGAGGAATGGCCTTTTCGGATGTGGTTTGGAAAGGCTAGAGGAAGGAACACACTGGCGTGAGGAACTGAATGGTAGCCTGGTCACTCAGATCTGGTCAGCCAATCCAAGTAACAGATGGGGTGGCCCAAAATACATAGTCTTCGTTTTTGCAGATATTTATTAAAGCTTGCTATGTGTCCAGCCCTTCTTTGAAAGAAGTATTTATTGAACCTTACATACAATAGTGAGCAACTGTGATCATACAATTAAATGTAAAGTGCCATAATGAGGATTAGACATGTACTATGTACAAACATGGGCATAGCCACCACATCTGGTCTGAGTGGTCATAAAGGCTGGTCAGGGGAAGCTGATTTGAAACTGAGACCTGAGGAGCAATGGGAAGGTGTCAGGGGAAGGAGATGAGTCTTCTAAGCAGGAGAAAGCTGCAGTGAGAAAGCTCATCTTTTAGAACTGAAAGAAGTTAATCATGGTGGAGGTAGGGTGCAGGGGATGAGGCACAGTGCTGGGCATGCTCAAAGCAGAAGTCCATAATGATGTGTTGAATGAATTGATGAGAAGTGGCTGGAGAGAGAGGTGGAAACTCATGCAGAGCTTTGTAGGTTTTTAAAACCCTGCCTGAAGGCCAGTGTGGGAAGCTAGTCTGCAGTGCTGTAGGATTTTCCTCTGTCTGTGCTTGGAGATCTTGACAGCGAAGCTACAGTAGAGTTGGATAGTTGGGTTCTTCCAGTCTGGGGTTTGGTGTGGGATGCAGGGATCATGGATGAAGCCAAGACATTCAGTTTAAGCATGTTGGGAAAGGAATTATATGTGTTGGCAAGGGCAGGGCTGAGGGGACAGCTCCTGGAATCTGAGCCAGAAGGAGAAAGTGCAGACAGGAAGGGGTGAATGGGAGATAGGAGACCATGGATGGGGTGAAGGATTTTGAGCTTTAGGAAGGATGCATGAGAGAGCAGTAAGGATGAGGGGCTGTGCATGATGACTTTGGGAATATTGTTTTGGGAAAGGGTGGCTAAAGAGGCATGGGGACAAAGGGGACTACAGTGAACTGAGGGGCCAGGTTGGGAGTGGAGGCATCTAAGTGGAGCTCAGTGTCCCCCTGGGTGATAAGAGCACTTAGGGTGGAGAGATACTGGGCACTGGGGCTTTAGTGATATGACAAGACTAAGTGATGCGAGAGCCTGTACAGTAGCAGCTGACAAGGCCAAGAAGAGGAGGTGATATGGTGTTAGCCATGGTGGGAGGTACAGAGAAGAATAAGACCCAATCCTCATGCTCAACCAGAACACTTAGTAGCTGGGGACAACAAACCTGTCTCATCCGGGGTCATCACTCCTGGTGCCAGTCAGACAAGTGGTATAAAGGTTATTTGGCCCAGTCGCTTGCCTTGTGGCCACAGTAGATACTGCTCAATGAAGGCCTAATGTCATCTGTGCCAAATTCTTTAAACACCTGTCTGCAGCCTATAGCACAGTCTTGCATTATAAGTGGAATTTTAGGACATGGTCTGGGAGTCACACTGACCTGGGTTTGGATTCCCCACCCTGCCACTTACTGGCTGTGGAGCCTTATACCTGAGAAAGCCTCACCTGTCAGAAGTAGGTAGCTGGTCTCAGGCTTTGTGCTGAAGATTAATGAGCTAAGCAGGTAAAGCACCAGTGACAAGTACATGCTAATAGATAGGGATGGTGGTTGATATCATTAGAAAACAGAAGGAATTTGAATTTCAGAGAGAGTAGGTTATTTGTCCAGATCACATGTTTAGAAAGTGGCAGCTCCAACTCAAACCAGTTTGACACCAAAGACTCATGCGATCAAGTCACACTGCCTTTCACACAAGCTGAGTGAAACCAAGCTCAGGAAAGTCATTGACTTGTCCTGGGTCACTTGCTATTAAGTGGAGGGGTTGGAGCTGAGGCTGGATTGGCAGAATCTTGACCCGCACTGTTTTTCCTATCATATCCTAACTTGCTTCTAGTTGGGTGGAACTGGTGATTCCACCTGGGATGGCTCCACAGTACCTTTGAAAACAAGGACGGGCTCCTTTATGGAGGGCTTTGCATCTCTGGCGAGTTTTGCCTTTCTCAGCAGAACTGCAGGCCCAGCAGAGTGCAGGGTGGGGCCCGAGAGGAGTGGGAAGGGCTCTTTGGACTCCGGGGGATGTGGGTCTTAGGTGTAGCTTCACTCTTTGCTCCTCCCTTGTGATCCCACATGGGCTGCATCTCTCTGTTTCCTTATCTGTGGAATGGA
>NW_004624780.1:6092391-6113632 GCF_000247695.1 Heterocephalus glaber
ATGGAGTTTTTAATCTCCTGGAAATCTGTTTGCATCTGTTTTATGGATTCCATTTGTTTTCTATTTTGGGATTCCATCATGTTCCTCAGCTCCTCTATTTGTTTATCTGTGTCCTCTCTAGATTTATTAATCATGTCTTGCACTATGGGCACAATGTCTGCTGTTATCTGAGAAATTATTTCTGATTTCATTTTTTTCCAGATCCTCTTTTGTGGCCAGTTTGGAGAGTCCAGATGGTTGAGTATCAGAGTTTTCTATCTTGTTTCCCTTTGGGGTTGCTTTAGGTTATCTGGAAGTCTAGTTTTGAGGCTTATTGAGATGTCTTCTCATTTTGATGGGAGTTGGGGGTGGTGCTGCTGGCACCCAGAAGGCTCTCCTCCTCTGAGCTGGGAGCAGTGGTATGGTGCCCCAGAAGTCTCCTCCTCTTTGCTGGGATTGGTGGTATGGTGGCCCAGAAGCCTCCTCCTCTGTGCTGGGAATGGTGGTTTGGTGACCCAGTAGCCTGGTGCTTAGTTTATTATGCTGTAAGTGCCACAAAAATATGAGTTCCATGGCACTGTGGATTCTCTTTTCAGTGTTTTGTCCTAAGACAGTGCTTTGACCAGAGTAGATACCATTTGTTGAATGAACAATCCTTTATAACCTTTCTGCTTGGGCACAGTGTCTGCTTGTAGCAGATGCTCAATTGTTGAAGGACAGATGTTTGTTAGGTCAGTAAGATTGCCACCTTGGGTAATCCTTGCAATATGGAGTTTCAGATACACTCACAGGAAGTTTTGATTCTGGGCTGTGCCTCTAGGTCATGGTCAAATTATTCTTCTCAGATGCATATGCATGTGTGTGTGAGCACACACAGACACAGACACAGGCACACACACACACACACACACACACACACACACACGCTAATTCTGAAGGCTTATTCCCAGGATCTCCTTCTAAATCCCTTTAGAAGATGGAGGCCCAAGGAGATGAGAGTTCTTCTGTAGCCATTTCCATATTTCTCTGGCCTGGAAGGATGAGCCCATTGAGATTAGCTGTCATTCCTGGGCCTCGAGCACTGTGCCCTCCTCCAGGGCTGGCACCTCATGAGACCAAGCTGTTGCCGAAAGGCTCAGAACTTGAGACTTGAGTTGGCATTGCCTGTGGCTTTGTGTGCTTGATGTCCTCCCTCCTTTGTTTTTGACTTATCATTTTAATCAGTTGTAGTCAATCATTCCTTCTCCATCTTGCTCACCATAAACACAACCCCTTGCCAAAAAATTATGACTGTATTAAATGATTTTATTACAGTAAACTGCAGATTGTACAGTGTAAACACAGGTGCCGCTCATACTCCACCCCCTCCAGCTCTGTCCAGACCTGTGTTGGGGATGACAGAGGGATAGAGATGCTTGGGCCCTAAGAAGGGAGCTGCCCCTTTGTTTGGGTCATGGATGAGGAGGTCATTCAGCTTGACCTTCACCACAGAAATGAAAAAGCTTGGGTGCTGAAGCCACTGTTATCTGGTCACATAAATGTCTGATGTTAGAACCAGAGTCAGCTCTGGGCTCATCTGATGTGAAAGGCCCTTTCCTTGAGAGATGTCCTTTGTCTTCTCTCTCTACTGAGGTCATTTTAGGCAAATTTCATTACAGTATAAATTGTGGAACAAGGAGAGGGAGAATGTGAATATTGTGATTTGCCCCAGGCTGTAGATACACCATGGGTTTGCTCTTTCTGCCCTGGGTTTGTAGTGAATGTGGCTGCAGGGTGAAGAGCAGATAGGTCTTCCTGGTTTCCATCTGGGGTGGCAGTGATGGAGGTTCCTACCCTCCAAGGGATCGTTCAGGGGATGGGCATGGGGAAGTCCCTGGGAAGAAGGTTTGGGGAAGCTGCTCAGACAGAACCTGTTGGCCAGTCTGTAGGAGAGGTTTATCTTGGGATGACCAGGCCATTCTTGAAGGCTTGGAATCCTGCATTGTCAGAGTAGCCTGCCTAATTGCTGACCTAACTGTGGAGTTTGGTTCTTTCTGGTGTAGGTACAGAGTAAAAGAGTAAGACACACTGGTAGTTTATACCTGATAGTTTCTTCAGGGTAGCTGCTCCAAATATGTTCTCTCACCAAGTACAAACAAGGCATTCTCTAAACAGGTGACTTTCAGGTGGAGGGGACTTATAGGGAAGTAGGCTCCAAAGACAGGACTATTTAGGTAATCCATTGATGAGGACATGTCCTGTTACGTATATATGTACATGTTTAATCCTCACATCTGCTCCCCCCACCCCGTTTTGCTTTTTTTGGTTTGGTACATCTGGGCCTCTGTAGTAAACAGATGCAATATTTACCAATCAACTCCAAAGGTTACATTTGCTTCCAAAAGTTTTTATTTCTCCTTCTTTTGGGTAAGTTTCAGCTGCAGAGAGAAGCTGTTTTCGCTGAGCAGAGGCTGCACGAGAGAGTCAGGAACACAGATCCATCTGCTGAAGATTGGAACATAAATAGCCCCCTTTAAAAATAAATCTCTACTTTTAACTCTGCAGATAAAAATATCTGAATAAAGGACAGTTTTTAATCTTTACCTTCTCTCCTGCTTGACTTGAGCATTTCTAAGTGGAGCTTTTTTCCCCTTCTCCTTTTACAGGTTTCATTTTGGCTTTGATTCTAGCGAGTTTACTGACAGATTACTTCATTTTAACTATATGGCTTTTCTGTCTAGTGGGAGGCATATTTCTAAGTATCATATTTATCAAAAGAGCTCTGAAAAACAAGGGCCAGAATTACTCTTTTGATGGTTTCCCCCTCTAACTACAACCACAATAAATTTTGTGGGAAAGAATGCTCAACTGGGGACCTTTTATGTTAAAGCCGAGAACCGGGGTTCAGACATTGTCACTTTCAAACCTCCACCAGTTGGGCTGTTTTTTTCCCTTCTTCTTCCCTCCCTGGGCAGAAATCTCACATCTGGTCTCACTTGCAAGGCTGGTCCTGGGTTCCCAGGGGCTCCATATTTTTTCCCCTATAACTTTAAATCAGAGGAACATTTCAGTAAATCACAGGGAACACTTATTTATTGGACATAGTTTTGGGTCTCTTAAAGCATGGAAAATAAATTTAATGGAGCGTTCGGAGCATTTCTCCAATCTTTTGAGGGATTACTTGGGGAATTTGTCAACTGCGCCAAGCCCAGCAGCCTGATCCAGAGAGATGGGAAGGAAATGATGGGAGAATCCTCTCTGAGGGCCCAGGTGGGTCCTAAATCATCCCAAGAAAGATTAATATAAGAGGACCAGTTGCCAGCAAAGTTGATCAGCAGTCTCACCATTCATTTAATAAACTATCATTTCAGCTGGAGGGTGACTTTAATCTGAATTACATTTTGTTTTTGTCATCTGCCCTTGCCAAGTAATCTATGGAATACCATAGCATACTTCTTAACCTCAAACAGCGGAAGAGGGAGATGAAAATAGAGACTAGGGTAGGAACAAAGAGAAAAAAGAAAAAGGGGGGAGCAACTCCAGGAGGTTGTGAAAACCAGAAGGTGAGTGGAAGAGCCTGGTAGAGAGTGGTGGAGGGGAACTGGTGGAGAGAGGGCTGGGCAGAGGCTGCCTGTTGAGTAAGCATTGTTGTTGTTGTTGTTGTTGGTGGTGGTGGTGGTGCCTTAAGTGGGAAATGCAGGTGGGCAGGGCTGGTCTTTCTTTCCTGTGGGAAGTAAGTCAGCTTTTAGGTATGAGGGCCACAGGTCTTGCCACAGGTCTTGCCATCCAGGGTGGCAGGTGACAGGGGTATTGCCTTAGGGGAGGAAGATGGAAGGCCAGGCTGGTGATAAACCAGGAGGATAGGTTTCGCCTTCAGACTGGAGCGGCTAGGGAACAAAGGGCTGTTCATGAGGGCAGGCAGGCTTTGTTTTCAGAAGCAGGGGGACAATGACATTATTGTGGTCATTATTAGTATTAGTTGGAACAACTGCCACACCCTTCCCCTGAAACTGTGGGTCTGTAGATTCTGATTTGTCCTCATCCCAGTCTGCCTAAGAAGGAAGAGGGCAAGCATTCTTATTTTAGGCTAAAATGAGTAATGCAAGACACAAGGTAAGCAGGAGCAGAGGTTGATGGAGGTTTCAAGTTCAGGACTGTAGCAGGAGGCCAGGGACACAGAGCTCCCTTCTGCAGTGTTTGTGCCCTGAGCTGCCCATGGGCTGGGAAACAGGTGCTCTTCATGCTCATTTTCTTGGCTCTTTTCTGATGTCTTGGGAAGAGGGCTTTCCTCTCTGATTCTCCAGTCTCCCCACATGAATGTCTACTGACCTGAGTTAGCCTGCCCTTCCCTTTGCTTTTGCAGCTTAGCCAACCCAGTCCTTGCCTGGCACCTCCTGGATGGCCACTCACAAGGGACTGGGGATTGGGGAGCTCACTGGGGTGGTGGCTGCAGGAATGAAAGGGGCTGAAAGGGGAGGCAGGGTGGCTGGAATGTGCTGGCCCATGTGAATTCTGCAGCAGTTACTACTCCATCCAGACTCAAAGCAGAGCACCTGTGGAGATGTCTGTGTGCTCCTGGGCTGCTGTGGGGTAAGTTTAGATGTGGTAGGTATGGGTGTGGAGGAAATGTTCTGGAGTTTAGGGAATTACAGGACCGGCACTTTGCTGGTTGACAGGCACCAAAACCCTGACCTTCAAGTGACTCCTTGCTGGCTTTGCCTGCACCTTTTTCCTGATGCCTGAGACCCATGATCTGGCTTCACCAAGTTTTCAGTTCTGATTCCTTCCCTCCCCTCCACCCTCAGCACTGGCCCTTCAGTCCTGTAAGCATGATGAACTCAAGTTGGCCTACTTCCTTCTACACCTAGTTCTGCACATACTTAAGGCCGAGATGAAGTTTTGTTTTCTCCTAGAACATGTTCCTGACCACTTTGTTCTCTCTGACCAGCTTATGTCCTCTACCACACTCTTTACCATGAAGTCAAATACTATTTCCTGTGCCCTCTGTTGATTGTTTCCCCACCTGTCCAATCTCCTCTCTGGTAATTGGGGGTTAGATGAGTGATCTCTAAGGTCCTTTACAGTTAAAATGTTCTAGGGATCTATGTTTGTTTTACTTACCTCTGTATCTGGACTGAATTCTTCAAGAACAGGGCCAGTATCTTTTCCTAGTACAAAATCCCACAATATTCTAGCCCAAGACTGGGCCCTGAGTGGGTATCCACAAGTACTTTGCTTTACCAGATTTATAGATGTCCTTTACCCACTGGAAGTGGAAGGAACACGAGGGGCTTAGATGCCCTGGAAGATTCTTGTAAATTGTTCTGCTGCAGTTTGTGGACATGGGAGGGATCACCCCTTTGCCTCCCTATCAATGTTTCTGTTCCAGAGAATTTATGTTGAGGAGCACAGGAAGCACAGGAAGGAATTTTATTAATGGGGTTGGGGAGCTCCATGCAGCAAATACATTTTGTAGCACAGTAGAAACCCGTACTGAACTTGACTCTACCTGGATTTGGCCACTTACTGCCTGCCCACAGGACTTGGGCATGTAGATCACTTGAGGCATGTGTATTCTTTGCTCATGTCTAAATTGGTGACTCCACTTCCTGCCCCGTCTCTCTCAAAGGGCTATTGTGGGAATAAAAGAGATGAGTTGGTGTGTGAAAATGTTCTGTACCTTGTGAAGCTAATAGTGGTAGGTGTGAAGTGGCCAATGAGGTGTGAGGCATGGTTACACATAATGTCTTAACATAAAAAGTAAAATAGTAAAACAGAAAGTCAAAACAGAAAAAGAACGTCAAAAGACTTGCTTTCCTCTCACCTTTGGAAAAAGATCCATTTCTCTTCTCTGAATAATACTCTGTAGAAATTGCCGCTCTCCTCCCCAAAAAAATTAAAAAGAAGAAGAAGAAAAGAAAGTCAAATGAGAAAGAACATTCTGGTATATTCTGGAAGTTGACTCTGAGAGGAGAGGAAAACATGAGCAAACAAAAGCTGTCACTCACTGGCAAGCTGCTTCCCCTGGGGAATAATCTCTGTGAGGAAAAATTAAAGATCTGAATTTTGCCTTGAGCAGGCACAGAATGTGGCTGAGGCTGGTAAAGGGGGAGCCCAGGTTGTGTGGCTTGCCTGTCCAGTCTCGGGTTCTACCAGCTCTGGGGGGTTACACTGCCTACTGCCCCTAGTGGGTACTGTCTCCCTGCCCCTCAGTATCCCCGCAGTTCCGAGAACAGGTGTGTAACAGGCAAGCCCACAGTGCCATGGCTGGTGTCTGGAGTTTGAGCAGAGTCCTGTTCACCCTTGGCCTCTTTTCTGCTCGTCCTGCTCTGACTTTCCCCTCTTCCTATAGCACTCGCCCTGCCTTGTCAGTCTCCACCCATGAGTCTGAAGTCAGAGGCCCCGGAAGCTATAACCCAGGCTCCAGCATTCTAGAAATCTGCCTGTGTGCAAACAGACAAAGGCCCCCCTCCACACACACACCATCATGACTTTCAAGATGATGATTGAGTTTTTCCCCTGTTCTGCTTGATATTTCTGCCAAAGCAAGAAAAATCCTCGTTGAAGTCTAGCAGGAAATCCAATAAAAATTCTTCAAAAGATGGGCTTGACATTGAAAAACAGCAAAATTATAAAATAGGCCTTAGAAAAGAGAGAGGAGAGTTATTATATCTGGCACCAAGCGAAAGCCCCGAGACCCCGTCCAAATGAGCCATCGCAGATTGAAAGTGTTTAGCTTCCCGTTGATTAAATATGGAGAAGGACCCAGGGCCTGCCAAGCCTCGGGGATCCAAAGTTTGTTTTCAGTCAGAATGTGTTTTCAGTCAATGGAAAAAATGGGCGGCCTGCACTGGGCTATGTAACCGAGAAGCCCCAGGTTTGCAGTGAGTAATGGTTGTGAAGCAGAAAACCATGAGGGCTGTTAATCATCCCTCCCAGGCCCCTGTAATTTAACTCAGCAACTCCTTCCACTCAGAGCCTCTGCCACCCCTTCCCTCTCCCTCCACTCATTTTGCTCATGGGAGAATAGAATCCTCCTGGGGCTCAGCTGTGTCTCAGTTCTTTAATCTCCCCCAGCCTGTGTCTTCCCCCTATTGGGTCCCCATTGTCTCTTGCTCTGGACATCCTGGGATATGGAAACAGGGAGCAGAGATGTATCCACATCTCCATCTATCTATCTATCTATCTATCTATCTATCTATCTATCTATCTATCTATATTTTATTATTTTTTATTTTTTTAGGGAAATTCTCTTTGTCCAGCCAGCTTCCTAAAAACCTTGCTCCTCATCACTGCCCTCCCATGGTGGGCTGCTTTACAGAGGGGCTTGCTGACATTCTTGTACAGGCTTATCTCATCCCAGTCGTACAGTTTTTCTTTTTCCTGGACTCTCCTTGGCCCCATCATTCCCTTACATCCAGAGTGTGGGGAATAGGAAGTCTGTTTTCTGACATCACTAAAGTTCCCTTGAGTGAGACTTTTGAGGGCATGTGAATGGAAGGGAGGAAGAAGAGAAGGAGGAAGAGGAAGAGGAGGAACAGAAGGAGGAGGAAAAGCAGAGGAAAGAGAGGGAGAAATGAGGGAAAGAGAGGGAGAGGGAGGGAGGGACAGAGAGATAGAGAGAGAGAGGTTATTTGGGATATCCCTTATGGAAGGAAAATCACAGAGGTTATACTGGAGAGGGGAAATGTTGCCTGTGAGGTGAGACTGGAAGCCCAAAGTAGGTCAAATCTTTCTATCAAATGCAACACCTGTTCTTCTTGCTCACCCCCCCCCCCCCCCATGCAGTAAAGTTTGACATGGTATAAGCGGTCTCCTGGGAATGAGGATGCTGGTGTATTTCCCTGTCTTTCTGGTGCCCCCCACAATGGGTATGTGGTACCTTCATTGGCACAATTGGTTTCATGGACTTCAGGGTCCTCTGTGGCTACCTCTCCAGATAATGCTTTTCCTGGGTTGCATTTCACTCAAATCTGTCTAAAGTTGCAAGGGGCAGGCCCAACTGAGCATGGGTCTGCTGTCTGCTTCATGATGGTGGTTGGCTAGAGCTGCCACTCAGCCCAGAGGGCTTGATAGCTCCAGTTGAGCATCGACGTTTGGTTGCAGAAGTCACTTCAACCAAACAGTTTTTGAGGACTAGGTAAAATAAACAGAAGAAAATTAGTAAATATGTGGTTTTAAAATTAGTGCATGGGAAATGTTCAGCGGTTTAGTGGAAAACAGATTCTTTCACAAGAAGAGCAAGTCTCTGGCAGCTCAGCTGTGGGGACTTGAGTCCATTCAGCAAATACCCTGGATGGCCAGAGATGCTGAGGAGTAAGAGGGAGACAACTCCATGGGGGCAAGAAGAAGTTAAAAAGCTGTGGATAGGAAGATGATGATGATGGTGAGAGAGAGAGAGAGAGAGAGAGAGAGAGAGACAGGCAGAGAGAAGGAAGATTTAGGATGTCACCATTCTGGGGAATGAAGATCAAGTAGGTTATTATAAGAACAAGGAGAAGCGGTGTTGCATACCTGTAATTCTAGCTCTCTGGGAGGCTGAGGCAGAAAAATAGCAAGTTCAAGCCCAGCTTGGAAAACTTAGTGATGGTGAGACTCTGCCTCAAAATATAGAGGGGTGGGGGGTGTAATTAGTATGAAGATATTGTGTGTAGTCCTCAGTACTGATAAAAAGGAGGAGGATACAGGAGAGTCAAAGTTGGTTTTCCTGTACATGTATCTCTGCCTTCAGAGAGTCATGATGCCCCTACTCCTCATGGCTCTTACATATTGAGTAATTGCATTGTTCCAGAATTGTGCTGAAAGGGTCATATGTTACTGAATTTAATCTTCCCCATGGTTTGCTGAGGTTCAGAAACCAGAAGCACTGGTAAATAGTAGAGTCAGGGTTTGAACCCAGATCTGTCCAGCCTCATGCCCTGAGCCACATGGAGCCTGGTGAGTATGTTGTAGGCAGGGGTGCCAGGACCCAGACATTTGGAGAGGGCCCAGAGGGTGCACATCAAAGATTCCACTTCCAGGCTGGGGATTTAGCTCAGTGGTGCCAAGCCTGCCTTGCAAGCACAAGGTCCTGAGTTCAATCCCCAGTACCAAAAAAAAAAAAATTCCACTTCCCACATGAGGAAAACCAGCAGCCCCATGGGGTGGAGAGGCGGCATTTCAAACAGCAGTGCAGATTGCTGTGCTTGACGCCCATGGGCAGCAACAGGACCCAGCTTGGAGGGTCAGTGGCAGGTCACTGTCGTCATCAATCAACCTTAACCCACAAGCCTTTTGCCGGCAGTGGGGAGTGAGAAGGGGTTGGGCTGGGCACCAAGCAGAGCAGGTGACTCAGAGGAACTGAAGGGGTTCTGAGGGTAGTGGGAGATGGGAAGGAGCATTTAGAAGTTTGGGGGGGGAAACTCCATGGATTGGGGGACACCTGGGTGGGTGAAAATGTACTCTTTCTAGGTCCTGCCACCATGCCGATGGGCAGCATTCTGATGACAAAGCAAGTGCACCCTGATGTTGAGTTCATCCTGAGACTAGGGTGTTCACCCATTTCTCCACCCACTTCTGATCGCCCCGATGCCCACATCAGTGCTGATCTAAAAGGCACCCAAGTGCATTTTTTGCCATGCATGGCACATTCTTGCAATGATAGCAACTTGGAGGGCTGAGGCAGGAGAACTGACAGTTTGAGGCCAGCATGGGGCACTCAGTGAGACCCTGCCTCAAAATAAAGTTTAAGAAAAAAGGCTGGGGATACAGTTCAATACTAGAATGCTTGCTTTGCTTGCACAGGCCCTGGGCTCAGTCTTCAGTGCCAGAAAAAAAAAAAAAAGAAATACGTTATTATATTTGCACACAGAGAAACTTGTAGTCCAGTGGGGAAAATATATACATGGAGAAACACACACACACACACACACACACACACACCACACACATACACACTTTGTGCTAGGTACCTTCTTAAGTAGTAACCTGCATTTTCAGAGGCAATCCTAACAATAACTGGCTGAAGTAGAACTGCTATTATCCCCCATTTCCTTAAGAGGAAACAGGCACAGGGGTTAGGCTGCAGCCTGTGAGTGGTGGGGCCAGAATTCAGCCCCTGTGTGCTGGTTTCCACAGGGGACCCTGAGCAGGCACATCCTACTGTCCACAGTGTGTGGGGAGCAGCAGGGGCATAGATTCCAGAGGGGAAGGAAGAGGGGGAAGTGAGCTCCTGACCTGGAGTGCAGGCAGAGTATGTGGCAGGAAGCTTTGAGGGAGCAGAGAGCATGGGGTTAAGGGACCCTCCTGGGTGGTGCTGGGGGCCTGTTGGGGAAGGTGAGTGAATCTGGCTAAAGAGCAAGTGGGCCCTGCACAGGGAGAAGGAGCACAGGCCAGGGGGCAGGTAGGTCTTGCAGGCCAGGGAGAGGCATGGTCTGTGCCTGTGGGGAGGTGGGCTTCCCTGTTCCCTGGGGACCGAGGCAGAGCTGGTGCAGCATGAAGAGCAAGGCACAGACAGGAGACCTGTGCACCAGGCCTGGCTCTGCCTTGAGCATGCTCAGGGTCACATGGCTAAGTCCTGTTTCTGGATCCCAGCTAGCTCTTTTTTTTTTTTTTTTTAATTAAGATACTCTGCTCTGACTCTAAAGTTCTGTGGTAGGAGCAGAAGAATCTGGCAGGTGTTTGAGCAGAGGACTGTGTGTGTGTGTGTGTGTGTGTGTGTGTGTGTGTGTGTGTATGTGGGATGTTTTACCTGGAGGCAGAGAGACCTTCAAAGCAGAGTCAACCTTCAAGAAGAACTTGAAGGGATCTTAGACACCTTCTCCCAACTCTTATTTTATAAGTGGAGAAACTGAGGCACAGTAGGGGAAATGATCCTCTCAGGCCACATAGCTCATTCTTAGTACAGGTGAGGCCACAGTCCAGGCCTGGGTCTGCTCCCCTTCTGGCAGCAGCCAGTGGAAGAACTTGGGTCAAGAGCGGTGTGGGGGCTGGGCTGTTGATCAGTGGTAGAGCTTTTGCCTGGCACATCCAGGCTCTGGGTTCCATTCCCAGCCCTGGAAAAAAAAAGAAAGGATGGATGTGGGCAGGGCAGGGCATCTCAGCAGGACAAGGCCACCAGTCTTCAGTCCTAATACATTTTACTAGCACTGACTAGGTCACAGCCCCCAGAGGAGCATAGCTTGGCAGCAGCAGCTCAGAGCCATCAATCCCCAAGTTCCTCCAGTCTTACTTCTGCCCCTCAGAGGCTTTGCCTGTGTGCGGATGCCCTTCTTTGCTCATCTGTAGGATGGCAGGGCTGTGAGCTGAGGCTTTAATGTCCTGGAGCCATCTGCAGGGAAAGACTGAAGTCCGAGCTGGGACCGAAGCCAGTGGCCAGGGTGGTGGCAGATCCCCAGGGCCCTGGCTTCTCTTTTACTTTCCTGGGCCCACAGCCCTGCTCCTCACACCTCTGGCTGGGGGCTGTGGGGCTGGGTGGAGGTGGCTAGCTCTGAGCGCTGCCTGCCAGGCCTCTGACACTTGCATGAACTCCCTCCTGGGTTCTTATTAGCATGACATGTCAAAGAGGCTGGTAAAAGTTAACAGGCCTCCCTGTCTTCAGGAGATCAGAGGGACAACTGGAGCTTATCGGGGTCAGTGAGAGGTCACCGAGACCTGCTTGATCTGTGCAATCCCAAACTGACCCTGGGCTAGGATTCTGCTCTTCACCCTAATCCAGAACCCAGGACTGCTGCAGAGTGGCTGACCCCAGCCTGCATTCCTCTAAAGGCCCCTTCGAAGCTGTCCTGGGTCTTTCTCAGGGCCCCTTCTCTGTTGGCTAAGTCTGTCTTCCCCAGCTTGGGGCCCTTTGTGTGGTGAGGGGAAGGAGCACAGCTGGGAGTAAGTGGGGAGATTCTGGATGACCTGCTGGGCAGAATGAGGCCTTGGACTGGGCTTGGGCAGGTGTGACCTAGTTGCTGACCCCTGGTGGCCCGGAGTGGGAGGAGGTGAGGGCTGGGGTTGGGAGGAGGCTGCTGGCTAACATTTATCAGGACCTTTGAAGATGTAAATGCTTCCCCAGCCCCTGCCTGGATTGATGGGGTCAGAGTTCACAGGCTCTGGGGCCTGGTCCTCTGAGTGGGCTGGAAATCTTGCAGGCAGATGGGACAGGGTCTCATGTGTTGGGATGTCCCCAGAGGCAGAGGGCTCCTGGGAAATGCTATTTCTGGTGCTCTCTTGGCTCAGGCCCGGTGACCTGGGGCCTTGGGAGGGGTTGTGGAAGTTGTTTTTGTCCAATGCTCACACATCTCCTGGGTGTGTTTTTCAGGCTGTGTTTGATAGCACTATGGTCTTTTGCTGGGTGGACTGGGAGAGCTTCCATCTCCTGGCTCTGCCTGAACTGTGCTTCCTGTCCACCCACACTAGACTGCCCAAGGCTTCTTGTTGTACCCTGCCTGGTGTCCCTTCTGCACTATTTCCTCTGCAGGCTCACACTTCCCCACTTCCTTAGCACAGAGAGCTCCTACTACCCTGTGTACCACCCTCTCCAGGAATCCTTCTTGAACTAGAACCTGCCCCCTGCTCTGTCTTCCTACAGCATTTGCTCAACAACTCCTTCACTGAACTAATAGGAACTATGTGCCAGGCCCTGCACTACTGGGAATGCATCTGTGCATAAAACAGACCCAAATCCTTTCCTCCTTTGCCTTCTAGAGGGTAATGTTAACCAACATTTGTATAACCCTGTCTGGAAAACTTTATGCTCCATGTATGAATATATTTAGTGTGTAGAAATCCCTGTGAGGCAGGTCAGTTATTATCCACACTTCACATAAGAGGTTACACATCTGATAAAGGTTTAATTTAATCCTTATTACAGGATATGAGATAGGTGCTATTTTCCTAATTTTATAGGTGAGGAAATCAAGACCTAGAGGGGTTAATGGGTCAAGGTTCCATAGCTAGTCAGCAGCAGTCTCGAGCAGATGACACTGTGAAGCCTGAGCTGCTCCCTATAGCAACATGACTTTATTTCTCTATTGAAGCTTTGTTCTCTCGCTATTTGAATTATCTGCTCATTTTCTTCATGATCTTAGGAGCTTCACCAAGGCAGTGACTTTGGCTTATTTATCTGTAACTCTTGAATTCCCATTGTGTTGGGCACTTCACTGGCCTACAGTAAATACTTGCTGATTGATTTGATTGTTGATGTGCTGGTGTATATGGGTGGAGATGAGAATATAGCAGCTAATATTTATGTACTCTGAGCTAGGCTGGCACTGGTGTTTGTTAAGCGTGATTTGTTTTAGTCCCTTTTTTTGTGATACTGGGGACTGAACCCAGGGCCTTTGCACTGAGCTACATCCCCAGCCCTTTTTAAAAAATTTGAGACAGGGTCATACTAAGTTGTTTAAATTGCCCAGACTGGGCTTGAACTTGTGATTCTCCTGCCTCAGCTTCTAAGAGTGCAAGATCACAGCCATGCACCACCGTGCCCAGCATTTTTAGTCCTTCCAGCAGTAATATGGACTAGCCTTCTTGGGCCGCAGGTAGTATGTGCTAAAGATGGGATTTGACTCACAGAGTTCTCTGATCCAAAGAGCCGTGTTCTCTCCACACTGCAGGGGGCTGGGGCATGGAAAGGTGGCCACTCTGGGAGATGCTGGAGTCATTGCGTCCTGGCCTCTTATTCTTCCTGTCTCCACCTGGTAGGGAAAATGGAGAGGGTTGGACCTCTGCACTGAGGCTGCGTCTGCGGGAGGCATCTGGGGAAGCTGAGGTTTTGGTTCCAAGCTTCCTCCCACCTGTTCAGATGTTTGCAGTAGTTAAAGGGCAGTGATCGCACACATTACAGGTGTTAAATGGATTTTTACCAATTGTTGCTGAATCAGTAACATTCTGTTCCAGGGAAACAGCAGGATTCAGAAGGTACTGGCAAGATACTGAGTGAGTTTTGGAGGGAGGGAGGAGGTGGCAGTGTTTGGGCCTGGGTCAGAGATGGGAAGGTTCCCGCTCTGGGTATGTTTAGTTCTTCATTCTGATGTCTACCTTTCCCCTTCTGTCCCCTTTCTCAGGTAGGGAGAGTGAAAAAATCTTCAGATTGATCTACTCAGTGGGCTGGTAGCCTGGCTAGCTGGGGTATGTGTAGGGCATGGGCCTTGGGTTGCACAGCTGAGCAGAGCACTAGAGCTCATGGCGGCCCCCAGGTCCCCACTGTCACCAGCAGGTCACGTTGGCTTCCAAGGCCCTTGTTTTCTAGATCAGCCAGGCCAGGTTTCCCCACCCCTCTTCAGTTAATCCCCTATTTTGCTTGACTTAGAGTCAAAATGCAGGAGAACTGCACCCAAATGGGATAAGCTCACTTAAATCACTGGCAGGTAACTTGATAGACGGCTTGGCCGGCACCCACTGTGGGAATTAAGCAAAGCCTGAGCCGCAGAGACAGTGGGAAATAACCTTGAGTGACTGTGGTGAGCAGGCGGCCTCATTTCACCTGGGGGATAGCACCCACCTCACCTCTCTGACTCAGTTGGGAAGGCTGTGTGTAGTGCCTGCCGAGGGTATAGACAGCTGATACTTCTCTCCCAGCCTCCTCCTCCCAAGACAAGGTTAATGCCTCAGCAGCTGGGCTCCGGCAGAAAGGACAGGTCATCCAGTTGTTGAGAGGGACTGAAACCGGGTCCTGTGTCCCCTCCCACCAGCCTGGGTCCATGTGCTCCAACCCAGCCAGGTAAGGGTTTCAGCAATGGTCCTGACTGTTAAGCTCACACACTTGTTGAGGGAACACAGGAAAAATAAGGGTCTTTCAACACATGAGAGGGGCATGAAATGGCTGTTTCAGGGCCACATGCAGAAACCAGCTAGTCACTAGAAATCACCAGAAATTGTGCTTGCCTAGGAGAAACTTCCGAGATACTTGCTTTTATCAAGATGAGGATTCCTAGCTCTGACTTCAGATAAGCAGAACAAACAAGCCTCAGCCCAAGTGGGAACTGGTTCTGACCCCTCTTTTTGCTTTTCTAAGTCATCAAAGCCAAGTTCCTAAAGCCTGACTGTCTCACGGTACTTTCTGATGGTTTCATTGTTTTGTTTATTGTGCTTATGACAAGTGCTAACAGACCGCTTTCAAAGTGTGTTGATATTTCGATTGTTTTTGAATAGCCCTTCTGTTTTTCTGCATCTGGACAGCATTAGAGTCTGGCCCCAGGGAACCACTAGGTTCCTATAAAAGTGTACCAGGTCCCCTTATGGAGAAAACACTGGCCGTGACAAGATCAGACATCCATCTGGGCAGGAACACACACCTGAAATGAGAGCAGAATCCTGCGGCTGTGTTCAGGAGCTAGGGAGGACAGGCCTGGGCTGGGAGGAGGCCAGTGAGCATTGCCAAGTGGACTGCAGATGTTTGTCTCTGAGCATGGACATACTATGACTTTCCTGTGTGCCTAGCAGAGTGCCTGGCACTGCTTGATGCCACTAATTGTTTGTTGTATGTAGTTCCTTGGTCTGTCTCTTTTTCTGTGTTTTTTAAAATCATAGGTTGCTGGTCATCTACCAGTATAGTGTAGGAATAGGAGATTCCTACCTTTCGCAGTTGGGAAGAGGATCTAGGGATGATGGGAGCAGGGAGGGAAGGAAGGGGAAGGAGAAGTAAAAAAGGATTAAGGTGTGATACATACATGTACCAACTCCACAGAATGAATGTTTTCATTATGTATTGCAAACATGTAATAATAAAAAACATTTAAAAAAGAAATAAGGTGTTCTTGTGGCCTGCCTAAGGAGCAAGAGCTGGAATAGGGAAAAGCCTGGTGTTGATGAGGGACTGGGAAAGGAAGGCAGTCCCAGGATACCCCATACTGCAGTTCCCAATCTACCCCCACTAAGGTCTCTTTTTTACATTGCCCTATAAGCTGCAGCCAGGAAAGGGTCGATGGAAATGTCCTCCTGAGACTCCTTCTTTGGTTTTCATGGCTTTTTCTTTTCTACTTCTGCTCTGTCCCCACCTGCTCCTCAGCAGCCCTGCTACATAGAGCATTGGAACAACACAGGCCACTGCAGATCAAGGCTTGATCCAGTGCCCTCCAGTGTTTTAACCAGCCTCAGGGGAAGTGAGCCACACAGAAGGCCTCCCTTTGCTTTGTAAGATCCCCAGTCTCTAACCTGTTTCTGCAAGGTCATATCTGTTTTCTTCCTTTCTAGTCAGCTGAGTTTTTCTTTAGTCCATATACCTTATGAGCACATAGATGGTCCTATCCTACTGGGTTTTGGAGAGGTAGGGGCCCCTCCTGATTGATGTCCTGGTTACTCTGTGATGCCATTTAAAAGGGTCCTACCTTTGTCCCCTGATTTAGCAGGCCCCCTGAGCTCACTGTAAGAGCTGGGTAGGATGGAGGTTGAAAGGTACTGAGAGAGCTTTGGAGAGTCTGTGCTGCAGTTGGAGGAGATCCAGGTTGTTCAGATGAGGGAAAAAGTTAGCTCTGTCAGCTGGTTCTAAAAATGAATCCTGCAGGCTCTTATAATTAATTATTGTGCTCATGCATATAAATGGCTTGGAGTGGGGCAGGGGCTCTACCTTCTAATTGGCAGTGACTGGTCTCTACTCACCAGGCCTCAGAGTTCTTAAATCCTTTATGCCAATCCTCCCTGGCTTTTCCTTCCAGGTTAACAGTATTGTGACAGCTAGTTTTCTGTTGCCGTAACAAATTCCTGAGCTCCCCAACTTTTAAGGGAAAAGGTTTGAAGGTTTTGATCCCATGATTATGTGGACCTGTTGCTTTGGGGCTTCTAGTTTAGGGTGAGGAGAGGAGCACATCATGGCAGGAGCATGTTGTAGAGCAAACTGTTCACCTCATGGAGGGTAAAGGAGGAGACCAAAGGCCCACAGTCTCCTTCAAGGCAAGCCTCCGGGGACAGAAGTCCTCCGCCAGGCCCCACCTTCCCAAAGCCAACCGTGTATCAAAGCTTCAGATGGGCCTCTGGGTGATATTTCAGATCCAAATTATAGCAAATTATCTGGTTGAAAACACTTGAATAAGCATCTTGTCCTTGAAGTTTCAGAGTCCTTAGAACTTCTTCCCACCTGAGAGACCCAAGAGTGCACTCATCAGAACTGATTTTGTTTCACTGGGATAGAATCTCATTGGCTATTGGTTGCAGAGGAGATGCAGGGGGACTGGGTCCAGGGCCAGGCACACCCCAACAGCCGGGCTGGCTGGCCTGGGAGGAGCTGAGCTTGCCTTCACCGAGACATAAGTGTCCCTTCAGAAGAACAGTTGTTTCCCGGTGTTATTCTCTGGATAGGAGGGTAGAGAACTGTGCTCTTTTCTCTGTCACTCAATGTGTGTATGTGCCGGTGTGTGAACAGTTGTCATTTTGAAAAATTCTAAACTTTACGTAGCAGTTTCTCTCTCACCAGGGTCTCTTCATGTGTGAACTTTAATTTTATAGCTTTGGCTGTTAATTCATCATGGGCACCACCATCGATAAATATTTATTGAGCTTTCACTGGGCCCAGCATGTTGAAATAAGAACTATATATTTGACTCAAGAGGAGCTGATAGCAGATGAGGGTAGATCTGGGGAGGGGTAGGAGAAGCTTCTTGGAGATCCCTTCCAACCAGGAGATTTTATGACTTTGTAACTAGAGTGACAGGGTCCCCTTGACAAGAATCAGGCAGTCTGCTTAGACAAGACAATGGGCCTTCTTGGAGAGGTGCTAGGGCCATGACAAAGGCCATGACCTTGAACTGTGACTCCCCTCCCCCAAGAGCTAGCTCACAGATGCCATGAGCAACTGCTCCTGTCCATTTTGGGGTCCAGGGCTGAAATGAAATGAATCCTTTTAGCTTTTCAGGTGAGGCCCTGTAGAAGTACACCTTTTCCAATTGAGCAATAGTTTGCCATTTGATTCTTGATTTTAAAAGGAGCCCAGAGCTTGGGAAAGTTTAGATTCTGCTGATGCTCAGGTGGGAGTGGACCGGGCTTCCCTTTTCCCTCTTCTCAGTGGCAACGTGGCAGGAACCCCATGGTGGGAGCCCCTGGAGTGCATGAGCTGGGAAGAAGGATGCTGGGGGTGGGGTGGGGCTGACTCTCTCATGGAGCCCTAGGTAATCAGACCAGAAGCAGCCTGCCTGCCGTGGCAGTGACTCAGGACTCCTGTGGGGTTTGGTTCAACATTATGAAGATGAACATGGCTCCCAGAATTCTCTCTGGACCTGGGCTCTGTGCTAATTGCCTCCATATTTATGATGAGATGGGCAGGCCACAGCGGGAGCCTGTGGAGCCAAGCATGGACACATTTTGGAAAAGAGGCCTGGCTGTGGCAACAGTCACGGAAAGGTGGATCTGAACCTCAAGGGCTCAGGCACTTGGCTACCTGTGGTCCAGCACGCAAGGTGATATGGTATTGTTACTATTGTTCATATTGCTTTTGTTCAAAAGAGAAGCTGAAACAAACTCCGGTTAAATGCCCCGGGTAACACTATCGGACCAGGAGATACAGTGTCTTCCTCACAGGTGATGTTCAGTGCCACCCATGCTGGTTTTCCCCAATGTTAAACGGGTGGTATGAGGGCTGAAGAGGGTTGGCAGAGATTCGAGGAGCTAGGCAGTACAGTTGGGCTCCCCATTTATTACGAGTTTCACCGTGGACTAATTATCTCTCTCCAGCCTCATTTTCCTGATCTGTAAAGTGAAGATAGTACCAAGTGGTAACTATCCCATGGGGATGTTAGGGGCAGTAAATGAAATAATTCACATGAAGAGATCTGCATTGTGTCTAGGGCACAATTTAGAGACCGATAAAAATTTGGTGTCATTATAGGGAGGCAGTCTGGTAGTTAAGGTTGGGAGCACAGAGCCTGCTGCTTGAGCCCAGAGAGGTTATGAGACTTGCCAGATCACACAGCTAGTGAGGAGCAGTGTCATGAAGAGTAACCCCGGGTCAGCCCTCTTTCTAGATCTTTGACCAGGTGACTGTGTCAGGGCTCTCCAGGCATCAGGCCTACACATAGGAGGTGCCTATCTTGGGATAATGTGATTTCCTGCTCCCCTGAGACCGCTACCCCTTGAGGAGGAGCACAGTGCTCAACTCCAGGGTCCACCTGAGCCAGTGCCTGTCTAGTACAATCCACAGGGGGGAAAAGGGAGGGAGACAGCTCCAGCCGCAGCGGAAGCTGCTTGGCCAGGCAGGGTGGGGTGGCCCTGGCGCCCTGGGATCTCAGCACGGCTTTCCGTCAAGGCTCTGTTGGTGCCTGGTTCCCCCATAAAGCCATTATGTACTGGGAGAATTAATCATGCCGTTAGGTAAGCATTATGGCACTTTTATGGCAGCTTTGAAGCTAATCTGTCACTAATGCCTGCTGGATTATCATGATTTCTTGCAGTTGTGATTCATTAACTCGAAGCCTAATAGTAATTCTATTAAACATCTTCCATCCCTGTTTGCCCCAACACGTCCGTCCCCACTCTCTGTTCTATTGTGCAGCCACAATGCCATGACTGACTAGCGACCTGTGTGGTCTCCCAAAAAAGAAGCTCTAATGAAATGGACAGGTCCTCGAGGCAGCTAGAAACTCCCCAGCAATCTGTGTCCATCTGGGCCCAGGCCCTGAGCACCTCACCTACCATTCCAGCTCTTAGCTTTTCTCCTCAGGAGGCCTCAGTGCTGCTCCCGAAACCCTGTCATAGCTTTTCAGAGGACTGAGTCTCAGAAGAGGCCAGCATCTGCCCTCCACAGGTGCTTCTGGGCTAGATCCAGTGGGGCCCCCTGGGCAGTGGGGCTTGGGGCCAGGAGACAAAATGAGTCTAGTCCCACATCTCCTTTCCCTTCTTGCTCCAGGTTGACACTCTGGGCAGCTGAGGAGGCAGGCAGAAGTAGACAAGCCGCTCTGTCTAGAGCCAGGCCCGCCCCCTTTCATAAAACTCCTAGGTGAGGTGTTTCAGCAACACATGCTTCTCTCAGGCGGTTCTCTGCAAAAGGTCAGCTTTGGGGCAGGGCTTGACTGATGGGCTGTGAGCAGGCAGGAGAAAGAAAGTGGGAGAGGGGACTGACGGGGTGGGCTGGAGGAAGTCAGTGGGGACCTGGAACTCAGGCCGCGTCATCCTGGTGCCCGAGGAGGAGGCTCTGGGGGCTGCATCTCTGCACCATGCATCAAGCCTAGTGCCGATTCTGCAACAATTTGTAGCCCCCTTGCCCCTCCCCTGTGCTCAAGTGCCCACCAGCCCTGACCCTGCCCGCCCCATTCAGGCCTCTCCTCCTCCTGTAGCCACAGCACAGCTGGGAACACAGGCAGGTAGAAGTGGGGTCAACCCCAGGGCAGCCCAGCAACCCTGCCAAGAGGCCAGGTGATGCTGGGGACATAGAAATAGAACCAAGAGAGGAAACGAGGAGAGGAGATGTCTCCGAGTACATAGGGAGGAATAGGGCATGGTGGGGGGAGAAAAAGACCTAAACTGAAACCCAAAAAAACCCACTCTGCATCCCGAGGCCTTCCAAGACTTCTGCAAATCTATAATATGGTGTGATGTCTTCTGAGCACAGCGACAACGCTGTCTGCTCCTACCCATCTGTGTTTTCTCACGCCTGTGTGCCTCAGAACCACTGAAATGAAAAACAAGTTAAAAAATACATAGACGTATATGGGGGGGGGAGAGAACAGTACTGTGTTTGCTTTTTCTTTTTTCTTTTTCTTTTTGTGCCAGTGTTTGTTGTAAGAGAAAGTGTATAAAAACAATCCTTAGACAACTGGAGTAAATATTCTCAACACATCAGTCGAGCAAGAAACCAGGATGCAATGTTTCTGTTCTTTCTGGGAAAGGGAAAGGATCTTTCCCCACTTCTGGGTTACTCGTTTCTTGTTCTGGGTGAAACTGGTTCTTCTGAGGACTGGCTGCTGGGCCAACAAGAAAGGCTGCGTTGGGAAGGCCCCTCTGAGGACCTAGAGGCTTTCTGGGAACAGGAAGTGAGTAGCAGTGCAGGTGCGGGGTGTACGACCTCATGCCCCGGAGAAGTCTGGGCCTGCCACAAAGAGTGTCAGGTGAGAAGTTGGGTCAGCCCTGGTGAACACATCATTCAAAGGGAAAGAAAGCTGCTCTGTCCCCAGCAACACCCCAGCAGCCTGGCACAACCCAGATGACTTCCTGCTTGGAACTTAAGAAGCTGAGTGGAGAGTACAGGAAGAAATATGCAGACAGAAGAGCCCAAGGGCCAGGAATTTAGAAGGAGTGGAAGAGAGTAAAGTGAAAGAACACTGGGGCCGAGAGAGAGAGAGAGAGAGAGAGAGAGAGAGAGAGAGAGAGTAGGAGTCAGGGAAGCAAGAGAAAG
>NW_004624780.1:6113732-6145615 GCF_000247695.1 Heterocephalus glaber
AGAGAGAGAGAGAGAGAGAGAGAGAGAGACAGAGAGAGAGTAGGAGTCAGGGAAGCAAGAGAAAGTCATGATGGAGCAAAGGAATGGAGGAAGCATAAATTGAAAGGTGGATGGAAAGAAGGTGGAAGAGAGAGGAAGAGTGCTAGGAGAAAGACCCAAGAGATAGATGCTCACAGGACAGGAGTCAGCAAGAAAGAGGGAAGGCAGTTTAATGAGGGCAACTTGAAGGCAGGCTTTAGCCCACAGCTGGCGGGGTGCCGGGTTTGATCTCCTTGTGAGCTGGGCGGTTTGATTAATCATGGCCTGTGGGGAGGACGGACACCTGGCCCGGCTGCCGGCTGCCGAGCTCTTTGATCTCATGCTTTCTCAGGGCCTGTAGGAGGGAGTTGCATGAATGTGCGTCCTCCCTCCCGGGGCACTGGAGGCTGTGGCTCACTCACAAGGAAGCAGGGAGGCCCTCCCAGAGCCCGAGAGAGGGGTGTGGGGAGCTGGGGAGGGCAGGGCCTACACAGGGCCCTGGATTTTTGGAGATGGGTGCCTATGGGAACAAAAGGCCTGGGAAGAAGGCTGGGGAGGGAACCTGGATGGGGTGCCATTTGTAGGGAAAAGTTCCCCCCTTAATCTTGAAGTGATTCAGAGATGAGGGGCACCCTCACCCCAACCTCTGTATCAGGGAAAGGCTAAACTTTTAGGCAGAACCAGTTGGAGAAGAAAGCCACTTGAACAAAATTGTGCTTTGTAGCTTATAGCTGGTTAGTTTAATGGGGAACAAGCTCCTCTGGGGTGTGAGAAGGGAAGTGTAGGGCTCCTTCGAACTGGCTCCATTTTATACATGTTGGATGGAAACAGACTTGAGAAAAGAAAGCGACATATTGCCAAAATATAAAAAACTTTAAGAAGAAGGAAAATGGAATAAAACCCTAATGCCCTTAAAAAAGAAAACCAAAAAAAAAAAAATCATAAATTATGTCTTTGGATTAAATCCATTGGTGTCCTGCCAATTTCAAATAATAGTGTAACTTGATTAAAAAACTTTACAGGATTTAAAGTTGCTGGCTTCTCTGACTCCTCCCTGCAACTTCTCCTTAAGTCACTGTCTGTACCAGGCTAATTTGTTCCCAGATTCCTTAATCTTCTGTGAATTGGTGATGACATTCATAGCTTTATAGCCATATTGGAAGCATTCATGATAACTTTTGCTCATGACTTCCACTGGGAATTTGGGGGTAACTTAAGACATTACCCTGAAAACACATTGACACTATTGAAATACAGTGCCTGTCTTTCTGTCTCTGAGTGTGTGCACAGGGGATACCTCTTCAGGCTTTGCTTGTCCTTGGCTTGTCTCCTTGTGGACTGCCAAACAGCTATTCATATCTACCTCAAGTCTCAGGAAAGGGACACACATGGCAACAATAAGAACATCTCCCAAGAGTTCAGCCAGGACACAGCATGTAGGTTGTTAGGGATGCAGGCTCTGATGACTATGCAGCACAGAGAATTCCAGAAGCAAGGGTCAAGTTTTCTGGTGAGATTGGGGTTTTGGCCAAATGATATTAACCATGGTTTGGGGGGGGTGGGCGTCTGTAGAACAGATCAAAGGGCCCCAGCCTTGTACCCGAAGGACTGAGTGCAAATTCCAGCTCCATGACTCAGTTACTGGCAATGTGACCTTGGACTGGCCACCTCATATCCTCAGAGCTTCGGCTTCCTTATCTATAAAATGAGATTGGGAAAAATATTTGCCTCACAGGCTTGTTGCAAGGATTAGAGGCATTAGTATATGTGAGAGCACCCTGTAAATGATGAAGCCTTCAATTAACAGTAGGCATTAGAATTACTGCTTATATTACAGAAACCCGGGTCTCTTTAAACACTTGTGTTGACAGCAGGGATGTTTTAATTTCAAACAGGGCTTGCACATGGAGGGTGTTAAAAAAAAGAGGCCCCATGTTACCTGCTCCCTCTGGGGCACTTGCTCCCCTGTAATTATTGTTTACTAATAAGTATGCTTTTCTCATAAATGTCCCATTAAACTGCACTGAAATCCTTCACCTGGTTGGCCTGGTGTTTCTGGACAGGGCTGGGCAGAAGGCCCGGCAGCTCTCTTAGGTGGTGGGTCTCTTGGACTATGGGCTGCTGCACCTGGCCTTTCCTGGGAGGGCACAGCTTAGTGGGACCTGGTAGATCCCCAGTTGGGCAGTGGCAGGGCTCCTAAGTTGGTGCTCTTGCCACCCCTCCCCTTCCCATCTGTGGCTGTTTTTCTGGTTTGTGTCTCCAGTCTGGGATTCCTGGAGCTCCATGCACATTTGTCCCTCCTTGTCAGTAGCCCTTCAGTGGGGGGAATCTTTCTGTCATTCGCAGGATAAATGGGTGATGCCTGGAGCTCAAGGCTCTAGGTTCAAATGATGGCTCTGTCCTGAGACCTGGGGGACATAACGCCTGCCTGTGTGATGTGGAGAGAATAGCTTACCCTTCTAGGATTGTGATGATGACAAAGAAAGCTTCTAAATACTTCCCATCTAGATGCTCATTAAATATTTTTCTAAAACCAGTGTCTCCACCCTGGCTATACACTGAAATTACTAGGATAAATAAAATCCCCAAGCCTGGGACCCATCTCCAGAGATTCTGATTTTGTTGGCCTAAAGTTAAATGTTAGCATCACTAGTGCTACAAAAGTCCTTGTGGATTATAATGTATAGCCAGGGTCATGAAATTCTAGTGCTTCTCAAACTTTAGTGTTCATATGTGTCAGCTAGGGATCACATGGAAATGCAGATTCTGAGTTGGTAGGTGTTGGGCAGTGGAATTTCTGTATCTTTAACAGGCATGTTAATGCTGCAAATTAGGGAAGCACACTTTGAGGATCAAGTCTTCAGTCTTACCTAATCTCTATGTTTTGGTGTACCTGCCCTTGGCCCTGGATGGGAGGCACCAGGAAGCAAGTAGAAACATACACACGAAGACACCTGAGAGGCAACTGAAGCTTGCTTAAGGTGTTTGTGCCAGATACACACACACACACGCGCACACACACTTCTTTTGAATTCATCCCTAAATACCTCTGTAAATAGCAACATGAAGATGTTTCCCAATATTTCATTTCCACAATATTCCATTACCTATTCTGGAAGATAAACAAATGAATGAAAGTATTTGCCACAGAACATTAAGGACCAAGGTCATAAGTTTGAATACCTATTTGTAATACTCAACTGAAAAGTATCTCTAGGCCAGACTTGTAAATAGCCCCAATGTGCTTGTGTGACTGGGCAGAACCCCCATAAGCCAGGTAAGAGAGTGCAGCAAAACCTAGGGAGACTTCAAATGGATAGCTAAACCCAGGATGCATTTGTTAGAGGGAGACAGAAGTGACTGTGGAGCCAATGGCTTCTGATTATGGGAGAGCATCTTCCAGACAGCACTCAGTAACTTTTCCCTCCCTAACTGACAACAATGTGTCTGACTCTCTCCCAACACACTTGCAAAAAGGTGCTTGGGGACAGATACTTTTGCATTGGATATAGCAATGAGTGAGTTTTTCAGTGGAGTAGTACTGTATCATCCTTATACCATATTTTAAGCATTGATTGCATCATAAATAGACAAAGGAATAACCAGATTATATAGCTAGTGAAGAGTCTTCATTAAAGAAGGAACTTTGCACAGTTGAGAGTCCTCTGAGGTTGGGCTACCTGCTAAGACCCTAGGACTGTGAGCGACATGCAGCAGGTTTGTGTATGTTGGTCACCATGCACAGCAGGATCAGCAGAGGATGAGCAATTGGGGCCAACATGGAATAAGGTGTTTACTGGTCACTCAGCAAAAAGACTGTATGGCCACAATCTTGCCATTTGACTACAGAGTGGTAATTGCCAGCAGAACCCATGGTAACCAGGCCTGTCGTTTTTACTGGACTGTTCAACTGGTCTTAAGTTAATTGTTTAGCCAACAGCAGAGTTTTTCTCTAGGTGAGGTTGGAATGTCTGTCTTCGTCCCTTTTTATTGTCTTTGTCAAGTCAGGTGTTATTAGAGACAGATGTCTGGACAAGATGAGCCCAGCTGCCAATCACTGCTGAGGTCCTGGCATGTCAGGTAGTCAGCAAGTGGCCCCTTTCACTGACCACTTCCTGCACACAGCTTATTCTTGCCTCCAGGTGCCACCCATTTCCAGCAAGCAAAGGTGAACCCCTGCAAGCTTCAGTCGGCTTGCCTGAGCACATCTGCCCCAAGAGCCCCGGGGCCTGTTTGCATGCAGAAATTGACATGGGCTATTCCGGAAATCTTGTTTTATTGCTCCTTTCCCCTCCAACAGCCCCCCTCCTCTGCCACCTCCTCTTTGGCTGCTTTGGAATCCTAGTTCCAGATGTGACTCTCTGTTTCCTTTGGCCAAGAATTTGCCATTTTCCCATAACCAAGTTGGGTTGCCTGTTACAGAAACTCCAAAACTCCAACTTTCTGGGAAGACATCTAATTAAATTCCCAAAGAGAGGAGAGGAACGTTCCCCTCTGAAACAGACAGATACGACCTCATAGCACATAATAATCACGGGAGGGAAAGTGCTGAGGGTATGCGGAGGGAGCTGGTAACATGGTGTTCTGTTTCTTAATGTCCTCTGCAAAGAAGCTGGCCCTGGGTTTAAAATAGCCCTCTGGTAAAAGCAACTATTTAAAGAGTACTGGGGTCTGAGAAATGCAAAACAAAGTGTTGTTGATTAAAAACACATGGTTTGTTCTCGAGATTCGAGTAGCCAGGAAAATCAAATGTGACAGTGTTTTGGCTTTTTCTTTTCCACAAGACATGATGGTGATTTATTAGAGTGATGTCAGCTGTGGTTAAAAAAAAAGTTTGCTGTGTTGTCTTAATAAAAAGAGGCTTTACCTTGGAGCTGTCAAACACCCTCTCTCCTCCAGCTGGAGGCAGGGGCTGCCAGGCCCTTGGTCCTCCTGTGGGGGCTTCCCCCAGGGATGAGCCTCTGCCTGTGGGGAGTTCATGAGGTCACGGAGGACCTGCATGTGTCGCGACAGTGATGTACAATGGTCTTGGAGAGGGATCAGTTTGCTTGGTGCCTAGGGTGCAGACACTGCACCAGCTCAGAGCTGCAGGTTGGCTTAACCTGGCTGGATGGTGGGGCCTTTGGACAGAGGGAGACCCATGGAAAGGAAGAGACTTTAGCCCAGTGGTGGCGAACCCATGGCACGTATGCTGCAGTGGGCACACAGAGCCCTCTATGTTGGCACATGAGCCAAGTCACTCCAGCATCACCCCAGCAGCTGAACATTCAGGTTTAATTGCAGGGTTGGCATCTTGCAATAAATAAGTGAGTTTTGTGTTGCAGTTTGGGCTTTTTGTCTCTAAAAGGTTTGTCATCACTGCTCTAACCCATGGCCTTCTACAGGCCTGGGTGGGAACCTTGGTAATTGGTAGAGTGGATAATCTATGAACAGATAATGGCAAGCTGGGCTGCTAGCTAAACACAGATGCTCCATGACTTATAATAGGGTTAAGGCCCAGTAAAGATAGGCTGCAGGATAGTATGGATATTATCATAGGATAGTATGGCCCATCCTAAGTTGAAAGTATCACTAAGTCAGAAATACACTTAATACACCCAACCAACCCAACATCCTCACCTAGCTGAGCAACCCTGTAGAGTGTTGATCCTGAGCTTGGGGCTGCCTGGGGGCTGTGTCTGGCTATCATTGCCCAGCATCTCAAGAAAGGATTGTACAGTATCATTAGCCCAGGAAAAGATCAAAATTCAAAATTTGAAGTATGGTTTCTACTGAATGTACTGCTTTTGAACTCTCAGACCATTTATATAAGGAAAATTCTTAGTTGAAACTTCTTGGTTGTAAGGAAGAGAATTTCCCCCAGTTCCAGCAAGCGCGATTTATGAGGGGACACCGTCCACCTCAGGGATGCCTAAGAGACCATCTGGGGAATGGAGTGGACATCAAGGACCAAAGCTGCTCTCTCCCTGCCATGAAGCCAAGAGATCTCTTAGCTGCCCCTGTTTCTGCTCCATTCTCTTCGTGGGGGTTCCTTGGGGGAGATTTTTAGTTGGATCTTTCACAGCTTTGGCTTACCACCCATCACTGGGCACTGATGCTCCAGGACCATGTTTTTGTTCAAGTACCATAATTGCTCTCAAGCTCAGTTTCATTGTCTCAATTCCACATCCCCAGAGAAAATTCAGTTGCCTTAACTCAGATGTCTATTTCTGGTCCAGTCAGCCTCAGCCCAGGAGCCAGGGACAAGGAGGTGGGGCTTTGAAGGCAGTGATTTCTCCTGGAGGCCGTGGCCAGGTGGTTACGTTAGGCAGGTGGGGTGCAGAGAGGAACTGTATGTGCCACCCAGGAAATCGAGGAGAGTGGTGCCTGGCCTGTGTTTTGGTCTAAGGAACAGGATTTGCAGGGAGTCTGACTCTGCTTCTGTGGTGTCTCATCCTGTCTTCCTTAGGAAGGGTGACAATTGAATGGGAAGATGAAATCCCAGTGGATACCTTTAAATCTTTCCTGAGACACATCCAGAGAGTAAGAAGCCAACACTATTTTTAAAATTAATAATACACACTTTGTTTCCTAATTATAGAAGAAACGTATAAATGCTGGTAGAACACTTAGAAAACAGAAACACAAAGATGGAAGTAAAAAGCACCCTTAATCCCAGATAAAGGCTGTTAACATGTTGCTGTATTTCCTTCTATTCTTTTTTTCTTTAAGTAGTAGCTTCAGGCTATGTGAACGATTGGTGCTAAAATCTATCTTTTTACTTTAATTATATGTCTTTAGATGCTGTAAGACTTTAGGATTGCTTTCAATTTATTCTCATAATTTTCCCTGAGCACACAGAAGTGTTTTTTCCCTTGCTCTTTTACCTTTTTCTATAGGTGGTAGCTCAAGTGGAATCAATATTTTTCAGGACCTTTGTGCCACTACCCCATTTCTGCGTTAGTTACCATTCTCTGCTCCCCTCTTCCAGACAGCAGTAACTTGAAGTGCTCTCACTGTAGGGTTCCTCTGCTCCCACCTTCTGGCTAATCTTACAAAGCCACAAACTGCTCTCATCATTTTTGCTGAAGATCCTTTGTTGGTTATCTTTTACCCGTAGGATAAGTCAGAAAAGGTGGCGAACATGTACCTCTGTCCCACTTGCTCACAATATCCAGACTTCTTTCAGCCCTTGGACTCACTCAATCGCTTTCCAGCCTCCAGCCATCTGCATCTTCACTCTGTTCTCCATCTCTTTTGCACGGACTCAGTCTTGAGATCTTGATTCAAATATTGCTGCCTTTTAGATGCCTGCTGTTGACTGTGGCCCCTTTATAGGCCTTCAATTCCCCACTTACTCTTCCTCCATGATGCTCATCATAGTTTGTAGTTATACACTTATTTGCTTGGTTCTTACGTGATGTCAGTGCCCCTGTGTCTTAGTGTGTTTTGTGTTGTTATAACAGACTCAAACTAGGTACTTGATAAAGAACAGAAATTCGTATCTCACAGTTTTGGTGGCTGGGAGTCCAACATCAAAGTGCAGGTATTGGGCAAGGGCTTCCTGTTACATCAGCAGAGGACATCGGGTGGCCCAAGAGCCTGTGAGAGCATGAGGGCAGAAGCAAGGGAGCTGAGGAGGCCGAACTGCTTCTCTAACAAGGCCACTCCTGGACAACTGACCCACTCCTGGCACGTCCATTCACAGGGGTGGTGCCCTTGTGACCTAGTCAATATTGTCATGTGGCCATTAAATCTCAACGTGAATTTTGGAGGGGCATTTAAACCATAGCGCCATGATAAGTGTACATGCCGCTGGGAAGGACAAACCTGTTTTGTCCACTGCCAGGTCCTACTCCTGCCTTATTTTGACTCAGCCCCAACCCCAGGACAGTGTCTGTCACAGAGGATGCACTGGAGCAATACTTGAATGAGAGAAGCCAGCGCTTGTTTGATGCAGTTGCATTAACTGAAGAGGCATCCCCTTGAGGCAAGTTGGACTCAGAGGCCTGGGACGATAACCTGGGTTTCCATACATCCCTGGTGTGAACAGCTTTCATATTTTCATATTTCATATTTAGTGAGTGAATGATCCACAGGTGTATGGCATATAGTGACTTGTGACTGTGGTGAGCCTGAGCTTGAATTATGTGTATTGAGATGCTGATGTGAGCTGGGAGTGGTGGTGCATGCCTGTAATCCCAGCACTCTGGGAGGCTGAGGCAGGAGGATTGCAAGTTTAAACCTAGTCTGTACTGCAAAAAAAAAAAAAAAAAAAAAAGTTGATGTGTAGGGCTGGTGAAATGACTACACCTTGGGTGGCTACTGCTTCTCACAACTTATAGGGAAAGTTCATTCAGCTTCTCTGGCCATGTCCAATGGGGTTGAACTCCTCCATGGAGCAGAATTCTCTGCCTCTGTGTCAGCCTAGGGGACCACTCTGGTGTGAGATAGAGCTTCTCTAACTTCAAGAAAGATTGACCTTTATTGATTGTTTTCTGTCCACTGGATAAACATCAGGTTAACTCAGTGTCTATTTATCACTGGCATTTTATGGAACAGGTGGGGTGCCCGGTAGTGGGTATTGAGAGCCGAATAAGACACACTTGAAGAGCTCAGCTCAGGGAACACCAGTTACAGTTCACAGGGTACTCTCAGATAATTATCTTGGTTTGTCACAACAACCTTGTGACATGCACATCATTAGGGCCATTTTACCGTTGAGGACTTGAACATTTGGAGAATTTACATGAAAAGCCCAAGTATTTGGATGTCCGCCGATGTGGAGTATTGCTTTCGGAAGCTGACACTATGGATGCACTTCTGTTTAACACAGACCCTCATACATGTGAGGGTGGCTTGTGTGCTCCCTTAGTCTTCTCTTCTGACATACTTCATCCCAACATGTGTGATGTCCCTGGTCAGCTTATTTGGATCCAATCATGTGGGCATGTGCCTGCAATTTATAGGAGGTCCTAGCTGGTGTGCTCACGCTTCCATCTGCAAATCAGGACAGTCTTGGCCTTGACAGCTAGGTTCTGAAGGAATTTAGCTCATGGCTAAGCCTGGGACTTTCATGCTAGGACAATTCAGGAGGTACTTTCCCATCAACCTTTGTGCAGGGAAAGATGACAGATGTATGGATTTCCAGAGCTGCACTTCTGATGCACTTGGGCATCTCACTAAATGGTTTAATGGTTCATGTGACAGGGCATTCATGATCTCTGAGAAATTTCATTCTAGAGCAGACAGTTCTATTAGATTTTTAGCTCAACAAATATGGAAAACAAGCTCCATTTCTCTGTAGCTCCCATTTGCTGCTCCTCTGGTGGCTGGGAAGTGTAAACAGTGGCTCTGCTCCATGGCAGACTGTTGCACAGAAGTGCACAGGGAGTCCCCGTGGGAGCCCAGGCCCAGCCCAGACGTGCCTGAGCAGGTTCAGTGAGCTGCAGTGTGGGGGCTGTTAGGAGCCCATGCCCCCAGGAGACCATCGCACCTCCTAGGAAGAAAGAAGGAGCCAGGCACAAACAGCTGACCTGGTAACCAAGCTTTGATTGTGGCAGCAAAAGAGCAGTTCAGAATATGGCCCTGTGAATGGCCCATTGCTGGATTCATCCCACTGCTCAGCCCCTGTTGGACGTCTTAGGAGATCTCTGGAGACAAAATGAAAGCAAAAGTAAAACAAAAAGCTACGCATTAAAATGGAAAGCATAGTTTAAACTAGCTCATAGCAGTCACCAGGGAATAAGCCCAGGGACTCCTCTTGAGAGTAAATCACAAAGGAAAGAGCGGTCTCCTCCTCCATTGTGCTGCTCTTTTGGCCTCCAGTACCTCTGACGTGGCAGGGACCCAGCTAGTGGTGGCTGTGTCCTGTGTCCTGGGGAACCTGGAGCAAGGCAAGGGGACAAAATGGTGGGTGGTCATAAAACTGAGTGCGTGGGTCTTCAGCTACACCCCCCACCCAAGACACTATAGAAATACGGGAGATTCTTCTATGAGACCTGAGTGAGCCAGTGAAAGTTAAGCCCTTGGCACTCATGAGATTGGACCTCAAGGGCCAAGGCCTGGGGGGACCATCTCAGGTCAGCCATCTTCTCTTTCCTTGCTGAACAGTCCCCGAACCCGTAGCCTTGAGGCCCCCACTGTTCTTGTTACTCTCTTGGAATCACTCTAGGCTGTGAGAGCCAGCACTGTTCTAAAGGTTTTAAGAAATCCTAGAATTAATCTTGCTTCACATTTCTTTTTTGGGGTAGATGAAATGAAGGCTCATAGGGACTTAAAGTGACTTGTCCCAACACTATCCAGTTAGCAGGAGAGCCAGGACGTTGCTCAAACGACACAGCAATGCTTTCCCCTTTATTATGACCTTTATTTACCCCCCCACCCCCCGCCCTTATTTCTCTGACACTGGGTTCAAATCTGAGCCAGGCATTTGGAGCATCTGAACAGATACAGCTGGTACCTTCTTCCAGACAGGCATGATGACTCTCTGGACCACCAGACAGTTGTCAGAGACATTTGACTTTTGCCTCCTAAGGCTAAGGGCAACAGACATGGTTTTCTAGTTGGTTTGTTGTATTACCACTCAATTGGTAGTGGCATTCTCTCTCCAAAAGTCAGGATTCCTCAGGGGAAAGATCATGTCCTTCTTTCTGAGGAAAAATCGTCTGTCGGCACCATTGGGCAGAGCAAGAACAGGACTGAAGAGAGTACCTGCACTGACCCCGAAACAAGGGAAACAATCATCGGCATGGGACAACATATTGCTCAGAAAATCTCCAAGAACAACTGGCAGAGGAAATTCCTGCTATCAACAGTGGCCTGAAGTGAGGGCCCTTGTGGCCATAAATTGACTTTGATGTCAGAAATGGGGTGGAAGAACGATATTCTATGAATCTCTGCCTTTGCCTGGGACGCTCAACACTTTGAGAATGCCTACAAAGATGGACATTTTATAGACAACCCTGTCCCCAATCCAGAGTTCACCAAGTGTAGTCATGGCCAGCAAATAGATTTTGCACTGAAGCCAAGGCTCACTGATGCATGGTGACTGCAGAAGGGTTTTGTCCAACAGGAATCTGAGCTGGGATCTGAGGCAGAAATGACTGTTCTGGTTAGCTAGCGATATCTCTGCCTGTGACAGGCTAAAGAGGGAAGAGTATTGGATAGGCAGAACAATGGTTTCCTAAAGATGTCCACCTCTTAGTCTCTGGAACTTGTAAATATATGATGTTATATGGTAGTGGGGTGAGGGAGTTAAGGACACAGATGAAATTCATGCTGCCAATCAGCTGCTCTTGAGATGGGACAAGTACCCTGATTATCTTACAGGTCTAACCTCATCACAAGGATCCTTATAAGTAAAACAAGGTAATTAGGGTCACAGAGTCAATGGACTCATGTAAGGAAAACTTGACTGGCTACTGCTGGCTTTGAAGATGGATGTGGGCTGGAAAAGCAAGGGAACAGATTGTCCCCTCGAGCCTCTAGAAGGGAACTTGACCCTGCCCTCACCTTGACGTTAGCCTTGTGAGGACCATTTCAGATTTATGACCTCCAAAAGGGTAAGGTAATAGAATAAATTCATGATGTATAAGAAATGGATTCAAATCTTTAGTATTTTCTGCCCATGACTCATCAGGAAAACTTACCCTAAGTTTAGTCTAAGTTTCTATTTGCTCAAGCCCTTTCTTTAGGACAGCAAGAACAGAATTGCCAAGGAGGTTAAGTCTCCAGGACAATTTCCCTAAGATGGGCCTTAAAAGGACCACCTGTAAAAGAGAAGGACACAGATTTTGTGATTTTCCTACAAACTTGAGGTGAGCAGGTGGGGAGAACATCCCCAAGGGCAGGTTCAGAGCAGGGCAGTGAGCTCTTCTAGCCACTGCCACCCCATTTAGCATGTTGACAGGGGCAAAGGGTTAGACTCTGGCCCTCCCTGTTGACCCTTGCTTTTCTTATCAAATGAGCAGTAGATGATCCCAGGAGGTCTCCTTGATATCCTGTAGTGTCAAG
The DNA here is from genome assembly GCF_000247695.1 of Heterocephalus glaber. The sequence continues at coordinate 6,125,745 of NW_004624780.1, forward strand.
AACTCAGAAATGACACTGGAGAAAACTAAAAATAATGGACTGTCTTCTAAATACCAAGTATATTGGTTTTGTGTTTCATTTGTGCCTGACAGTTCTCTGAGGTAAACTTGCTAGGTGGGTACCAGTGTTAGCTTCCTGTCACTGTGACAAAATACCTGAGGAAACAGCTTAAAGGAGGAAAGATTTATCATGGCTCATGGTTTCAGACTATGGCCAGCTAGCTTTGTTGCCATTAGGCCTGTGGGGAGGCAGAACATCGAGGTGGGAGTGTGGGGCAGAGGAAAGCTGCTCACCCAGAGAGTGAGAACTGTATCAATGGGCTTCCTCCTCCTTCTGCATTCATTCTGTTCTGGACCCCATCCTACATTCAGGGTGAGTCTCACACATGTCAGTGTTTGATACACCAATCATGTCTGGAAGCACATCCAGAAGTGTGCACCACTAATTAGCTAGGTGTGTCTCAGTCCGACCAACTTGATAATCGAGGATTAAGATTAATCATCACAGCACCCGTTTCATGGAGACTCTGAGAGATTAAGTAGTTTTCTAAGTCTGCTGGCCCAAGAGCAAGTCTGCGAGTCAGAGATCGTGTTTTTCCTAATGACACGATGACACTTCCTAAAAGGACTCTGGATTTGGGCTGTACTGGGGATATAATTCAAGTGGCCAAAACCCCAGTCTAGGGCCAGGAGTGACACTCTGGGATGAAGCTCTTTATCATGCCCGCCCCCAAAGGGTGAAACTTGGGGTAAGAAGATTAATTTTTCTGTAATACAGGTATCTGTGATTTTTTTCATTTCCTGGTTTGATTAAAAACCAGTTGTGCGATCTTGTGTAAGCTACTGTCCTTCTCTGGGCCTCAGTTCCCTGGTCTATGAAATGGGAAAGGTAGACTAGAATTGGTGTTTTCTAACCTTTTTTTTTAAAGTTCATGTCACATCAATTGTTGGGCATTACTTGCTGCAGTTGGTAGTCCAAAAGCATTTTTAAAATCTTTAAAGTAAACCACAAAATTTTATTTTTCAAACTTCATACTCCTCACTACCTCTATCTCTTTCTGGATGATATGTTCATTTCCCATCCTACCATCTTGCCCACCATTGAGAATCCGTCTTCTGGAGTTTAGAATTTTGCTCTGGTTGTTTGGTTATTGGAGTCTAAACATAAACATATATTCTGGAAGAGAGAAGACAAGACAGCCTTTCAATGCTGCCTACTTCTCTTCCTGGAAGGACCCCCACTCCTATTTTTCTTTGCCTGGAACATTTATCTCCCTATGATACCCTGTGAGCAGCCCCTTGACTCTTGTGTTGCCAAGGCAGCAGGAGGTGCCCCTCCGTTTGAGCAGGCCATCTCTCAGGGAGATTGCGGGAGTGGTTATCTTTTATTCCTGGCTTGTGCTGCAACATGAGAGTGATCCCAACTTCAGACATTATCACCTTTCATCTTTTATTTCCGCTTTTCTCCTCTCCTTTTTTCCTCCTGCAAGATAATAAAATCACCAGGAAAGTCTTGCCTTCCTCCTGGCCTAGTCAGAGCTCAGAGATATTTACTTCTTGGGTAAATAGCTATAGTCTCCCTAACCAGACTTTATCATAGTTAAGCGAGTTAAATTCTTCTGGTCTAATCTCCCATGTGTGCTGTGGTTTTTTAGATATGGAGCCTTTGACATCTTTTGATATAAAATGGCAACTCTGGGCCAGTGGATGTGATGAGACATTAGGCAGAGGTTTCAACTTGACCAGACTGGAAAGAAAGGCCTCTTTGCAAAACAGCTTTTGATGGGGGGAAAAAATACATGGACAAAAACCTTTGGTCACAAGAAGGAAGGCAGGAGGGCAGTGTGGGTGTTTCGTGGGGCCTGGGGACTCTCTCCAGTCATACAAGTCTTTGGTGTCCGGTCCAGAAAACGAGGTTCACGATCGAGTTAGCCCCATGTCCATGCCAATGCTCAGTCATGTGCTGGACACGAAAGCCAGCACAGGAGGAGCAAGTAGCAATGTTCCTAATCTCAGGGAACAGCCACTGTGGGTGGGAACAACAGGATGTCCTAAACCTCCAGAAATGATGCAAGGACAGACTAGGCTCTGTTACGTCTTGTATCTAGATGACCCCCAAAGCCTCATGCAGCCATAGGTGGGGCTTTTCAGAGGTGGCTGGAGCTAGGGTGTGTACTGCTGGGATCAAGGACTTGGTGCTGGGATTGATTCACTGGGATAGGATTAAGGGTGTGAGTGGTACCTGCCCTAAAGTAGCCTGGATAAAATATAAGAGACAGGAAGAGTTGCTGTGTTTGCTGCTGGTTGCTTGTTTGGGTTTTTCTGTCTTCTGCCTGCCATGAACTGTTCCTCCTCTGTGACATCCCTCTGCCATACCATCCTGCCCTGGAGTCAACCGATTATAGCCTGAAACCTCTACGAAGTGTGAGCCAAATAACCCTTTCCTCCTTTAACTTTGGGTGTTGAGTATTTTGACTTAGCAACGAGGAAAGTAACTAAGACAGGACCAAAGGCTAAATCACACTTGGTTCACATTATCAGAAATTCTGGCGTGTGGGGAAGAGCCATAAATGGTAAGAGGATGAAGATCAGTACTGTTGGACAGGAAGGCACCTGAGTAGGGGTGGAGACAGGAGCAAGCCTTGGAGGCCTAGGAGATCCAGTGTGAGTGTGTATGTGCATGTGTGGAGGTGTGCAATGGTGGTGATATCAGTGGGCTGGCAGAGCAACATTCCAAGCGTGGGACTCTGCAGGCACAATGCTTGGGAGTAGGGAGGAGCTTGGTGTGGGTTGCATCCTGTAGGAGACAGTGTGGACTTGCTATTTCTTCTTGAAGCCCAGTGGCTCCGTGAATGTTCGAGGTGCTGAGCCAGGCTCGAAGCACTCCTCATTGCTATGCATATACCCCATGCATTGGCTCTTCTCTCTTGTCGACCTTCCAGTCACTCCTAAATTCGGTTCCTGTTCTCTGCCTCTCCCTGCCTGCCAGTGCTATGCATGTTCTCAGCCAAGCAGTGACATTTCCTGAAGCACACAGCCTGTGCAGTTTGAAAGCCTGAGACATGCTTTGGGGTTTGACTCCTCCTGCCACCCTTCCTTGGAGTCTGTGTGTGCTTGAGACCGGGGGCCTTGAATCCTCATAGAGAGAAAAAGCAAGTCAGTATTGAGGGCTGTGGTCAGTAAGTCATCCACAGAGCCTAACAAATGGCAACTGTCCCCAGTGCTAGCTAGCTCCCTTCAGGTCAGCAGGGCAGCATCCCTTCTGAGAAAGGCCCCTCATTAGAGTGGGGGTACCACAGAGGAGGCTGATGTGTCTGCCACTCACTGCTCTGCTTGTCCATGCTGTCTCCTGCAGCCAACCAGCCAGTACCGCACTGTGAATTGTGGTCTTCTAGGGGCAGCTGGTGGGAGATGGCTTTGATGGGGCTGTGGAGGAGGAGGAGGAGAGAGACAGCCTGGGTTGTCTTGCTGGAGACTTCCCTGCACTGGTCTTCTGGGTGCAGAAGGTGGGTGCTTAGTGGGACTGAGAGGAGAAAACAGTCTTGAAGGGAAATGTGGCCAAACTTCCAATTATTATGTTTTTGCAATGCTGGGGATAGAACCCAGCGTTTTTCATGCACTACTCAAGTGCTTGCTCAACTGCTGAGCTCCACCCCTAGCCTGGAATAGGCTTTCAGTTAGAAGCCTCCCCTGCTTCTCTTCCTCTCTCCACACCTCCTTGCACAGAGCTGACCTGGTGGGGCTAGCAGGCTGAGAGGGCAGAGTCTGGGGAGCTGTCTGCCTGGGTCCCATATCCCCTGTGTGGGATGAGCAGGGGGCTCCCTTCCCAGGGGAGGCTGGGTGTGACTTGCTCTGTGCTGTGGGTGGTAGGCCTGCCTCTGGTTCCTGTCCTGGTTTGGAGATCCCCTCTGATGCATGCCACAGCAGTGTTTCCTCACCCTATATATTTGTTTTAAATGCAGCAAAATAATTTTAAGGCTGTAAGAAATGAATACTGCAATGTTGTCTACAACCATTGAAATGATCAAGGAATCAAGTTTGAGAATATTCCTTGAACACCCATTACATCTGAAGCTTTGACCATGCATTGTCAGTCATGGGACTATTAACAAAAAGCAACTGTAATTATACCAATGCCTTTCATGTGCCAGGCATGTTCTTGTCTAATCTTGACAATAACGCTTTTATCTCCAACTGACAGCTAAGGAAACAGACTTAAAGAGGTTGAGTAACCTGCCCAAGGCTACATAACTACTTAAAGGGCAAGGCTGGGGTGTAGACTCTGCGCCAGAGCCAAGCCCCAGAGCCAGGAAATCCATGAACAGAGAAACCGACCAAGTCAACAGAGAGTGCTGTAATTAGATGTTGATGTCTGTGATGATGATGGTGGTGACTCTCAGAGGAGGTGGGGTGGCAGGAGATCTGCAGAAGCTCATGTGCTTGAGGGGGTTTCTGGATGGAGTTGAGGCTGGATCTGGATTTGGGCAGGTGAAGGTGGGCAACAGGCATCTGAGGGTGAATTAAGGCAGGTGAGGGTGAAGCACTGACTAAGAGAGGAAAGGAAGGATGGGTCGGGGCATTGGTGGAGCAAAGACAGAAGATCAGTGTGGTTAAATACTACAGTCCCTACCAATTCTTTCCATGAATTTGGGGGTAAAATAAATAAACCATTTCAAGTAATAATCTTAGTTTTCTTAATAGTCTTTCTGTTTTCTGTTGCTACAGCAGACTACCTGAGGCTGGGTGATTTACATACAACATGAAGCTATTTGATTCTCTGTTCTGTAGTCTGGAAAGTCCAAGAACATAGAGCTGGCATCTTGTGAGGAAGGCAGAAGGCAGAGTGCATGTGACTGTGCAAGATAGAGGGGGGAAATCAGATCAAACTCAGTGTTCTATTTGAGCCCACTCCTAAGAGAACTGACCCACTCCTGTGACAGTGACATTAAACTGCACATGACCTACTCACTTCTTAAAATCCCACCTCTTAATACACTTACAATGGCAACTCAATTTCAGCCTATAGCAACAGTAATACCGACATAGTTTGTGTGAGTACTGAGCACAGGGTCTGACACATACTGTCCCTGAGCCCTCAGCTGACATACTCCTTTGTTTTTGTGTCATCTTCCCCTACCTCAGGGTCCTCCAACACCAAGTCACCTGGTCCAGTTGTTTTATTTGTTATTTTCCTTTCATCACTGTCCCCACCCTAATTGAGCTCCTCCATCTGATGTCCTCTACCCCAAGTCCCTGCTGGAAGCTAGTTGGCAGTGTTTGCTGAATGCCTCATCAGATGAGTCTGCCGTGTAGAATATGAGGCAAAGCCTTTATCACTGATATATGGCCATTTATCATAACCCTTAATGACAATAACATCAACAATAGTGACAATGATGTGATGGGGAGAGAAGTGCAGGATGAATGATGGGTGAGGGCACCAGAGAAGCCTATTCTCATCTTGGGGCCTTGGGAATGCAAGCCAGGCTTTCTATTTTTTTGGGTTCGCGCACTATGCCCAGCTGGCAAAATGCCTCTCTCAGATCCAAAGGGGGAAAGAAGAATCCCTTACCCAGGATCTTGGGGACGTCAAACTGTTCCTTACGCAACAGCCTCCTAATGAGTTAAGTGTAAATGAATCAGAAGCAGATGGATTGGATTGTTCTGGAAATACACCCGAGGTTTAAAAATTAAGGGAAAAAGCATTTGGCAAAAGGCATTTTGGGGTTTGCCAAGACCCAGAACATTTGAAAAACAGTTCAAGAGTTTTTTTTTTCCCTTTTTCTTTTTCTTTGCTCTTTGGTTGCAAAACCCAAAATGCTGCCTGGAGGCAGCAGAAAGAGATGGGGCTCTGTCTTCCTTTCTAACTGCAGTTCTCCTGCCGTGTGGGTAATGGGCCCGGACAGAAGCAATGGGCTACAGAAAAGGCACCAGGGAGTGAGGGACAGGGACAGCACAGCCTGCAGTCTGCAGAGCAGCCCCAAAGGCCTGAAGTCCCTGGGGCCAGGGCTGTGAAGTCCCCTTTGGGCTGTGACCTAAGCCTTGCCATACCCTCACTCTCCTAGGGCCTGGTCAACCCCTGCCATCATGGGGCTGTGCCTGATGTAAGGGAAACATCTCCAATTCTTTAATGGTTAGCAAGCACCAGTCCAATTAAAAATAAAGTGAAAAATTTATTTTAGGAAAACCCTTAAAAGTTTTTCTATTGGTCACATTTGGCATAACTGATTCTTTCCCTGGAGGGACAATCTTGCTGAGGGAAAATAAATAAAAAGCAACTTCTCAAAGGAAAACTCAACCTGGCAGTTTCTAAATCTTCTACTGCCTGGCTGTGTGATTGTGCACCACACACCAAGCCTGTCTGTGCTTTGGTTTCCTAATAACCACCTCTATAGATCTTCTCTGATTTAATCCAAGTGTGAATCAAAAGTGTTGCAAGCTGCGCTAGTGGCGATTCATGCCAGACACTGAATCCCACATCACCAGAGTACTAGGTCCTCCGTGTGTCTGGTACCTGTCTGCTTACACATTTCAGTGCAGTGGCCCCTCTCCCTTTCCCCCAGGCCCACACATCTGCCTGCCTCTCAGACCTGCGGGCTCTAAGCTGGGTGAACCTGCTGTTCCCTGGCTGACTGGAGGGCAGTGGCCTTTCTGGTGACCTGGGGTCGTGCTGACGGATTTCTACCTGGCATTTCTAGGGTTTTCCACTTGCAACATGTGCTGTCCTCATTTGTGATTTTGCCCGACCCCTGTGTGGAAAAGCCATATTGGAGCTTCCCTGTGGGCTGCCACTTGCTGTTCTCACCTCTGCAGTCTGCCATCGATGGTTTAGCTGTTTCGAGGGGCAGCAGGGATGTCCAGAGCTCCCTGTAGGGTGGCGAGCTGCTGGGAGCAGCAGTTCAGCCTGCAGCTACCAAAGACAGAGGGAGTGCAGAGTGTGGCTCTGAGTCCCACCCAGCTTCCCAGCCACCTTGTTTCTTCACTTACTTGCTCCTTTGCTCCTCTGTGGGTTCTGTTCCGTGCTGGATCCTAACTTGATCCCCCAGTGAAGACAGGCCTGTTCATCCCAGCCCACAATGACAGTAACAATGATTAGCAATTGTAGGACTGTTTATAGTTTCTAAGGATCTTTCGCATATAAAATCTTTCGCCATCTTTTCTCAAAACCCCACGGGAAATGCAGAGGCCTTTTGCCTGTTTGGTTACCCATCTCATTTAACAGAGGAACTGATCTAGCCGAGGTCCCCTAGCCACTTGGTGGCAGGGCTGAATCTAGTTACCAGGCTTTCCTTTTGTACTTGAACTCACTTTGCTCTCCATCAGGATCTATTTTGTTCCATGTTATCTTATTTATATCACTGTTTCAACGCCCCATATGGACTGTAAACTCTTTTAGGACAAGATCATGTTTTACACTTTTCTGTGATTCATACAGTGTTGAGCACAGTGTCTTGGACATGAAGTCTGCCTAACAAATATTTGACAGGGGAATACTTGGAATCATGCAGAACTAGTGGCGACCCGAGTCTGCTGCAGAGATTGGCGTTGTATTCCCTAACGTAAAAGACAGCTGTGCTGGGTCTCTGGGCTGGTCCTCAATTGTCATACAAGACTCCTTTTAGTGTCACTCTCCCATCCCCAGCGTTACCCTTATTAACACCACTTGGACATGTCGAGCTCCTAGAACATGCCAGGAAACAGAAGAGAAGCTTCTAGGCATGGTCTTAGCCAAATAAAAATTAAGCAGAAACTCCAGAATTAGAGGGCTGGAGGGAGGGAGAGAGGAGAGGCACTACATGATCTCTTAGCTGGATCTTGTCCCCACAGTGAAGTGCTAGGTTCCACAGTCAGCTGGCCAGGTGACCCCAAGTGCCTTGTCCCTAACTGAACAAGAGGAGGAAGATTCTTTTTGTCCCTTTCCATTTGCTTCTTAACTGCATGAGTGAGAGAGCAAATGAGATCCCACTTTTAGCTCCCAGGAGCCAAGGGAGTGGTAATAACTGGTTACTTGAAGGTTCTGGCTGCCATCAAACAGAACCGGCTCACCTTTAGGGCAACAGGGAGGCCGTTTCCAGAAGGTGACAGTGAGGGCGTCTTTCCTACTCACTGACTTTGGGGTGGCACAGGGGAAAGGATGCATAACTCAACAAGGGGGTTTCTTTCAGACTTTGTACCATTTTCTGATTTGCTGAGTATATGGGAGTGCCAACAAGGCCCACCTCTCCTCCCCTGAGGCTCTCCCTCTAGTCTGTGAATTCTAGCTTCTCTGACATTGATGTCATGAGGAAGTGAGCCAAAGTGGGCTTCTCACCTCTCAGAGACAGAAAGAAAAGGTAAGACAGAAGTCAAATAAAAAGTTAGCCAGGATTATAAATTTTCCCTTGGTCACCTTCCCCTGCCCCCACTTCCCCATAACATCCACCACCTTAAAACAAAAATCCTACAGAGGTGCACAGAAGGGCCGGACTTGGGGCTCCAGGTCAGAGCCAAGGGGCTGCGGGAAAGTAGTTCAGGGCCCTGCATTACTTTCTGGGAGCAGGGATCCCAGGGACCCCAGGACTCAGGGCTATGGGCCGGAGTCCTGCCTCCCCCGCCTCACCCTGCCAGGGAGTGGGGAGCCGCTGAATGATTGATGGGCCCCAGCTTGGGTGGAAAGTCTGGATTCCAGCGAGACTTGCAAAGGAGGTAGGAGGAGAGCCACTCCTAACATCTGCAACAAAATTAAAAATTAAATAAATAAAATTTGTTAGTTTACAAATAGAACTGTTACTTGTTACTCGGGGTATTAACAATCTCTTTTTTGGATTAAATTTTTTTTTATTTTAATTTTTTTCGGCAACACGCGTGAAAGACGTTTGTTTCAGTTGCCAACATTTCTGCAGAACTAATGTGGGTGGATTGTGACAGATATAATTTCTCCATCCTACAGTTTCATCAACTTGAGTTCTGTTAAACTATACCCGCTGGGCTTAGCTCCTTTTAAAGTTTCCGCTTTGACAGGTAGATTTATTAGTCTTGAAATTTGTACAAATCAGATGTCACTCGTGGCAACTTGTCAAAATGTCAGTCTGGCAAGGCAGCATGAAAGGCTTTCTGGAGAGAGAGACAGACGCGAGGCAGGCTTTAAAGCACTTTGTGCGAGCTGCAGAAAGGAATGGGAGGGCTTCAGCCCCTTGATCCTGAGGGCTTTGCTTTATTAAATATCTCAAGCTGTACAAGGGGACGGGCTTTCGGACCCCGGTCTCTGAGACATCAAGTCTTGACAGCTCTCAAACGATGGCTCCTGCTGGCTACAGTGTCAATTTTCTTTGCTTGTTATGTTCACTTAGTGGCAGAAAGCGAGGGGTACTTGGCCGATTGCAGAACAGGCCCCAATCCTCTGGAGTCAGCACATGCTGGATGGGTTGGTGGAGTTGGATGGATGTCCCAGGGTGGGCTCCTGTGGCCAGACTAAGGGGGTGACTTCTTGCCCATAAATACAAAATCCTTGTCCCACCAGGCAAAGGAAGAAGATGGGATGGAGTGCTGCTCTCAGGTGCCAGCCTTCGGGAATAGGCCTGCTCTGCTCCGGAGAGACAGGAGACAGGGTCTCCACAACAGTCCCGGGGGACCCAGGGTCCACTTTCCCAGTCATCTCACACTTTCCATACTCTCTTGTTCCCCAGCCTTCCGTGAGTCAGGAGCATGCGCTTTGGTAAGCTCCATAATTATCTTAGTTTGACATAGCAAGAGATGTTATTAATAGTCAGAAAATGGTCTGAATTTCTTTCCTGGGGTGGGGTAGGGGGAGTGTGGGTTGAAGGACCTGACCAGAATGCTGGGTTCAGCTTCATCCAGCAGATAGACTGCAGGGGGCGTGGTGGCCAGGGACATTTAGCATTCCAGAAAGGTACCCTCCTGGTAGTCAGGTGAGGGGTCAGGGGTTAGTGCTGCTGAGGTGGAGATAAAATGATGGTGGGGAAACTTGCACTGGATTAGTGTCTGTCTGTCTGCCTGTCTGTCCATACTCGTGTCTATCCACATAGACACGTGAGGGTGGGAGACACCAAGGGAGACTGACTCTCAGTGTTCCCAGAGCCTCACTCTCCACTCCAGGAAGACCTGGAGGGCTTATGCTGGTTTCTTCAGAGGGTAGGGCAAGGATTCTGGAAGGCAGAGGCATGTTCCTGAATGCAGGTGATGGGGCTAGCTCCTGGATCTTCAGGTGCATCTCTCTCCCCCAGGAGGCACATTGGGAGGCTACCACTCCAGTTCCCAGTGACACCTTCCCAGCCACACCCACCAGTTCTGACCCCCTGTCTCTGCAGCCCAAAGCCTGCTCTCTCCACCCCATGACTGACTCTTTTCCTCCTCCTTTCTGTCTCTTTGCACTATTGAAGTTCCTTTTCTTAAATTTCCAGAAACTCCTGCTACAATGCAAATACCTCTTTGAAGGTTGACATTCTTTCCTTAGTAGAGATTAAGTGACACACTGTTGAAAGCAAGAAAATATTTTAGGGGAAGGAAATGGGGCCAAGATCAGGGCAGAGGAAATGGGAGGCTCCCAGGGAGCTCGCCCTCTCATTAGGTTTCTTTGAGTCCTCCCACTTAATACATTCCCAGTGTCCCCAGAGCCTAAAGCAAAGCTATGGTTTAGAGAGGCAGGTGGAATGGGTGTCTCCAGACCCCCACTGCCTTGCTGTGTTGTGAAGGGAAGGGATCTTCCATGTAGAGCTATTTTTCTGACCCCCTCAACAACACAAGGGCTTGGGATGTGATGGTGGCTGAGTCATCTTCTGCTAGAGCATAGTCTGAGTCTGGGATTGGGCATTCTTCTCCCCCCATGGCCAGGAGGCTGTGCTGCTGGCATCTTCTGGAGAGGAGGAAGGGTCAAGTCATGTTTATGTTTCCAGTGAGGCATGGCACGGTGAGCAATTCTCCCGACCTGGCAAGCGCATGAGACTATCCCAGGTGAGGAGTCGCAGACATCAGAGGCACCATCGTGATAATAGGCCTGATGATGGAATAATGGTGGTAATTACCCTAATAATCCCCTAGGATGGATATCATGGCTCTTAAAGTGCTCACAGCATTTTCATACTTGTTATCTCACATGACCTAAGCCTACTTCTGGTGGGGAAGCTGAGGTACTGAACTTGTATCTTTCACTCTGATCCTTTTCACTTAGCTACATAAGTCCTGGAAAAGTGGATTTTTCTTTTCTGAACCTGGGACCTTGTGCTTTTGAGGCAGATGGAGGAACCACTGAGCTAAATCCTGGGCCCTGGATTTTCTTTTTTACTATCATCGAGAATTATTTTGAGTTACTTTGAGTTATTTTGAATTTTGCCCTTGAGAGTGAAACACACATACAGACACAGAAGCACACAGATACACACATATGTGCTCACACACACGTACACACCCTTGTGGCTTTTGCTGAGCAGGGCTCAGGGTGGGACTGTGGCCTCTGGTGGCCTCTTCCTGCCTCTCTTCTCCAGTATGTGTGCCTGGGCTCATCAGAAGGAGACAGGAGGAGACAGCTCTGAGGAGCACAGCACAGAGAGGACTTTCTTGGGAGAAATCACTGCGCTTCACACTGCAGGGTGACCGATTACATATGGCTAATGTGCTGTGGGAGCTCCCTGCTCTGTGTTAGGTAGAAGATTAAAGTAGGGAAGAGCAGGGAGACTCTTCCTAGCCTCTCCTCCAAAGACAACTCTGCCTTCCCTGGCTCACTTGCTGGGTCACTTTCACACGGGAAGACCAGGTCCTAGGAGGCCTCTGCAAGGAACCAAGAGGGGGAGCAGCAGGTGCTCCCTGCCAGCTGGAGCCCTGGGCCTTCACTTCCATAGTGGAGCTCTGCTTGGAGATTTCAGGGCAGACAGCAGGGAGGAGAGTGAGGGGTAGCATGGAGGGGGGCAAAGCAAGGGAAGAAGAAGGAAGGAAAAGCCCACCAGCCCGTCTGGCATTAGTTCAGAAAGCTCTCCAACTCACACATCTGGTTCTTATATTTCAAAGTTAATTAGTCATATTGAGGCTGTCTGAAGATAAATTTATCATCCAGAAAAAACACAAACAGTTTGAAAAATGAAAGGAAGTGAGGTGACATGGCTTGACGTTTAAATAAATCATTTTAACATGATTAAAAAACTTGTCCTGTCTGACACCCAGCACTTGGGTACTTTGTAGAGACTTTTTTTTTTGACAAAGACAAGTCCCTGTTTGGTACACAAAAGCCCTTGCCATACAATTACTCAGAACAATCTTTAGCCAATTACTTTTCTGAGTGACTACCAGGGCATACTGCCCACAGCTGGCCCCCTTCTCTGGTATGGTAGCGGGGGTGGGGGGGTTGGCGTGGCCAGTTATTATCCCAGGGAAAAACCTGGGAGCACTGGAGGGTTTTTCTGAGTGAGAAATGAGTTTAAAGTGAATTCCTAATGTTGCTTTCCCTGGATGATGCCTGATTGTGCAGGAAATCTATGCGTGGCGGAAAGGGGACAGACCCTCACACACCCTGATAAATACTTCCAAGAACCAGCTGCATCCCATTCCACACACCTCTCAGGGTAGAGATGACAGCCTGCACTCTGTGACTGATGGAATTAGGAGTCAAGGCTCCTTCTAGCCTAACTAGTGGGCAGGCCCAGAAGGGGCACGGTGTATGTAAATCTCTGTGACCTTTCATGGGTTAGTCCATTCTAGAAGCAGATGGAAATGACCTGGAATCCAGAGCTCTGCAGTCAGACACATTGCTGTTCTCTTGTCCATCCTCATGGGCCCTTTTTGTACCTTGTGTACTTTTAGAGGTCACTGGCTCCTGTCCCACGGGATGACTGACAGACTGTCCCAGCCCAGCTTAGCAACATGAGCAGACACCCGAGAGGCGGTGGCGGCTGGCTGGTGGTATGTGCAGGTGTTCCTGGGTGTGGTGGAGAAGGCTGGGGCTCTCTGGGGCTCGCTGGGGCTTCCCCTAGTTCTGTCAAAGGTGAATTGGCTCCTGGAGATTTCCAGGTGCCTTCTGGCTTGTCCTTGGGCTGTGGTCTCCATGCAGGATGGAGTACTGTAATACAACATGAACGTTTTCTCCTCTTAGCAATTTGGTCTCTTCAGTTTTGTTAATGGGATAACAAGAGGTGGTGCTTATGGTGCAAAAGTCTGATCATGTTGGTAATTTTCACTGTAACATGTTAGCAATCTGTCACTATTTGTTTCTAGCAATACTGGCAAGAGTCTGCTTACATCAGGGGCTCTAATTTTCTCTCCACACCACCAGACTGTTCTTTCTTTCTCTGGCTAGGTGGCCTCCCTTACTTCGATCTGTCTCTGTCCATCTGGCTGTGCCCCTAATTCTCTTTCTGCTCCTGTTCCTCTCTCTGATAACATACCCCCTTATTGGCACTGCAGGGAAATGCCACCCCTGGGCAGCCCGCAATGATGGGATTCCAGAGCTGTAAGCCCAAACTCTCCTTGTCCCAACCTGCTCATGTGTTAGAGGAGAACATATGACCTGCCAGGGTGTCATAGTCAGTTTAGCTGCAAGTTCAGGGCTAACACCCTGGTTTCATGATTTCAAGTCCATAGTACCTTCTACCACAAACCCTTGTCCATATGAAAAAGTTAAGCAATTCCAGAAACCAACCCTCTTACATAGGGAACAACACCCCCGTGAAAGTAAGGTCATAGAGATCAGACAATCTCCTCTGCCAAACTGGCGGGGCCTTTCTCAGCTTGTCAGGAGGGATTCTCCACACGTGGGTTCTGAGAGATGCCTCAGTCCCAGGATCCTGGCCCTGGAGTCAAGAGCAGATGGTCTCCTGAGTGCATCCTGGCGGCTGGTCGGTGGATAAAGCCCAAAGCCCTGGCCAGCGGTACCCCCTCCTAAGCAAGTGAGACGCTCCTGCTGGCCTCTGGGCCCTGCAGCCCTCCCGTGGCTCTGGGAGACCCCTCTCCTTGCCCTTGTGCACTTGCTGGGGTGGCCCCAGTCAGTTTCACTGGAAGCACTCTTCTCCATAGCTGCAGCCTGAGTGTGGGGGCTGAGAACAAGCAGAAGCCTTGAAGTGTTTCTCAAAGATTTCCAGTCGGGTGGATCTCAGTGTGATCTAGCTCTGCCACTCTGACTGTGGGACCTTCCTCCACGCAGAAACCCCTGGGTCTCTGTTGGTTAGTTGTAAGTGGAATTCCTCATAGTTTGCACATAGATTGGTTATGGGGAGAGAGAAACTGTCTGTGAAGTGCACAGACTGCTCGCAGGCGGGCAGTGAGCCTGTTACTCACTTCTAAGAGGCCAGGCCATGCACAGACTTCCATGACCAACTTTTGAGCTCATGTTAGCCTCCATCAAGCTCATCATTTGGGGTGAGGCTGAGCAAATAGCAATGGGCTGTGTGGAGTTAAAGGGCAATTGTCCTCATGTAAGGTCATGAAGAATTTCCAGGGTGGAGGATGCAGAGCCGAAATGCAGCATCTACCCAGTGTGGGGAGCAAATGGTTGACTAGAGTTGCTTGCGAGGTTGGTGTTTAGGAGAAAGGATGAATATTCAAATTTGTCTCAGGACAGAAAAAAAGGAAAGAAAAATGCTCTGACTTGGGTGCTAGTGAGAGCTACCCGGATTGTTCACATCCTCGCTGTCAAAACCTTCCCACTAATTGTCCAGAGCTTCCCTGATTGCTTCTAATGAAACCGCCAGCCGACTTTGAAATCTCAGAGCAGTCTCATCATGCCCTGTTGAATAATAAACATCATTCAAAGGGGAAGACAGGTGAACGCATAGTACTGGGAGGGGCCAGCTCGTGCCGTAGGGAGGCCCCTCCTTTCTGTGCCCAGCAGGGATGCAGGGTGCAGGTACCTAATTTTCACTTGTCGTTAAGGTGCTTTGGCTCTGAGTTCCGACTGCCTGTCTGTCTGTTGGGTGCTGCCTCTGGAGTTCACAGATTGAGGTGTGTGTGTGTGTGTGTGTGTGTGTGTGTGTGTGTGTGTGTGCGCGCGCGCGCGCATGCGTGCACACGCACATATCCTTCCTTGGGCTCCCAGTCTCTACTAAGAAATTCGGAGGGTGGGGTTTGGAAGCCAGGCTGATCATTTAGCTCCTGGGGGTCTCAGGTTTGTTTTGTATCCCTGCTGGTGCCCAGCTCTTGCTCACTCTGCAAATAACATCCTGTCTGTCACCCCCTAGGAGGACTTTGAAGAGCCCAAGTGCCTTTTGCTCATGGCTTCACTGTAAAAAAGTTCTGGACATCTATTAGGATGATTTCTCTCCCCTCTGCTGGAGATCGTAAGAAAGGCAGGGCCGGCCCTTTGCCATCTTGCTGCCCTCGGTCCTGAAGAAGGCTATGGTGCTGAGTCCACAGGTGCTCAGAACCTACCTGTGGGAGAATGAGGAAGTCCTTGTGGAGTGGCCACTGTTAATGACTTCCTCTACCTGCCTCACAGGGTTTGTGGAAGGGTCAAATGATAGCAGCTGTGAAAGTAATTTGAAAAAGTAAAAAGAAATATGCCAAATGTAAGCTATTAACGTAGCACTCCTGTGGGAGATGGAGGACATTCCTTTGCCAAAATGTCTCAGTGGCCTTGAGGTAAGCCTGGCAGACACTGGACACCGTCCAGGTATCTCACTTCCATTGTCACTGGGTTTTTCACATGGGGCCTGAGACTGCAGAGCAGCTTAGCTCAGTTTTGTTTTCATTTCTTCCATACCTGCCACTGCATGCCAGGTGCTAGGAGGCAGGGCTGCCCCAATGTAGCCTCTGTCCCCAGCCTCTGTCCCCAGGCCACTCACAACCCAGGAAGCAAAGCCAGAGTGCAAACCAGGAAACCAGCTGGAACAGGACAGACAAGTTTAGGTACTGAGTTTTCT
Organism: Heterocephalus glaber; assembly: GCF_000247695.1. The sequence continues at coordinate 6,141,583 of NW_004624780.1, forward strand.
GGGGAAAGAACTGATTCATTTAAGTGAGGAGATGAACACAAGACCACTTGGGAGTCAAGTCTACCCTTCCAGGAACTTGGTAGAGAGGTTTCCTAGAACCCTGTACTTCTTAACCTTGATTTTCATTATTCACATTCCCCCAACTCTTGCCTATCACAGGTAACAATTTTGTTTTTCGTGATTACCCCAACATGAAATTTTAACACCAAGGTATAGATGAGATTGTTTGTATACTGTGTCCTTTTAGAGGAGTACAAATCATTGCAATATCTGGTGTTGTTAAGCTTTCTGTTGCTATCACAAAATTCCTGAGAAAATCAACTTAAAAGAGGAAAGGTTTATTTTTGGCTCACATTTTCAGAGGTTTCAGTCCATGGTTGGCTGGCTCCATTGCTTTTAGGCCTGTGATGAGACAGAAGAACATCATGGCAGACAGAGGTGATGGAGGAAAGCTGCTCAACTCATGGCATCCAGGAAGCACAGAGAAGGCTAGAGAGGAAGGGACTGAGGACAGATATAAAGCCCAAGGTCATGCACCTCTGAGCCACTCCACTTAACTAGGTCCCACCTTCCATTTTCATCATGTTCCAATAATGCCACCAAACTAATCCATTGATGAGATTAGAGCCCAAATAAGTCAAACACCTTCCAAAAGCTCATCAGCAACAAAGCCTTCAACACAATGGGTCTTTTGAGGGGACATAGTAGACCCCAACAATAGCCACAGCTAAGTTATTTATTTACTTATTTATTTATTTTTACCAGAATTTGCCTTGTTGGGTGCTACTGCCTCTACTGTAAATGCATGCTCCAACCACATGCCTTTCTGCCTCCCAACCAATTCCAATGACCTCAGACAAATTCTCCTACAGGTCAGATGGTCTTTCCTTGTCTTCTGTTGATCATTACCAAACATCCAGCCCTGAGACAGATATGGGCCAGAATTCAGCATTCCAAGGGGGCCGCCCAGGGGCTGATGGCTCCCAGAGTGTTCCTGATTCTTTACCATTGTTTTCTCACTGGGGAATTTGGTATGTTTTATCCATCATCAGGGTCCCTCCCTCCCCACAGTCCTTCTCTTGAGCCTGACAGAATCCTATTCTCAGCAAAATGATGTGACTTCCTCTGCAGGACATCATTAGGGGTGTGACTCTATTTTGGCTTGTGTCTAGATGTGCCCCCAAAGCCTCATGCAGTTGTAGGTGGGGCTTTTTCGGAGGTGGTTGAATCTAGAGTGTGTGATTGCTTCATGGTGCAGTGTTAGGCTCAAGGGCACTAGGAGGATTAAGGGTGTGAGTGCTACCCACCCTAAGTAGCCTGGATAAGGCAAAAGGGGCAGGAAGACCCTGTTAAAATTCCTTTGTTGTTTTGGTACCTCCTACTGGCCGCCATGAACTGTTCTCTCTGCTATGTGCCATACTCCCTTACAGCCAGCTGATTGTTGGCTGAAACCGTTACAAACTTCCAGCTAAATAAACCTTTTCTCTTTTAACTTTGGGTGTTGGTGTCAGCAAGGAAAGAAAGGTAACACAGACTCCATCATCTCATCTTTGGCTCTTGGCTTCCTGTTGCCATTTCCTATTTCAGCCCAGGCTGCCCAGTTGGAGGCCACTTTCCCTGGGCTGACGTTACGCCAGGCTATGCGTTTCCTCTGTGTGGCTCTGGTCTCCACACTGTTAGCCTCCTGAAGACAGGAACTGCTTTTGTTTTGTTTTATTTTTTATCAATTTCTCTCTTCTTAAACCGGTGTTTAATAGATACTCACTGGCTGCTTGATATTTTTTCTTTCTCTGTATAACTAGGGACAGAAGGATAGTTCCCTTTATAAATCTTCCCACTGAGGACAAGGCACTGAGCAAGGACTTCAAAGTGTTAGCCAAATGAATTGGATGGAGGGGCGTTTCTGTCTGTTTGTACAATTTAAGTAATGCAACTCACTCAGACCCCCGACATCCCTGAGCTTCACCTCAAGAGCCAGTTGGCCCCAATTCATCACAGAATTTTTTTGAGCTCACAGTTTTTGGGGGAGCTGAGCAAGACACCTGACAGGGGTCACCTTCTGTCAAGGGACAGGTTTATTTCTGCAGGGAGAACCATGGTTGGCAATCACAAAATTCTGTTCCTCTGAAAAACCAATTGCGAGAAGAAAAGCATGTTAGGTTCCTTCCTGGGTCCTTCTCTACATTTCCTTTTGGAGCTCTTCCCTAGAGCAGCCTCTGGTTGGGTTGGATTAGCAAGACATTTAGACATTCTGCTTTGTAAATTACTGGAGAAATTATATCCCTGTCATATTTGAACACTCTGAAATAGGAAAGAATTACTTTATTTGGTGTTCCCCCTCCCTCCTCCTAAATGTTTGAAGCTAATAAAATGTTTTCAAGCAATTTCTTGCCACTAGATTTGGTGAAACTTACTTCAGGTGTCTTTCCAGAACCTTTCGTAGAAAAGTAATTGTGTAATTAGCTATAAATTAGTAAAAATTATGCTAATTACTTCCAGGTGTGACATATTTTGTGCTTAAAAACAAGTAAAAGAAATAAAGGGGCTGTCACTGTGTTTCTCTGGTGAAGGTTGGCCCAGGAGGCTTGACAGGCTGATGTGCACATTTACTTAATATTATTTTTTTAATTATGTAATTTCTGAATAAGTACAAACAGACCCAGGAACAAAAGTACAACAGACAGAACCCAGGGGTGCTTCTTTTTGTGTGTATGCTTAATTAAAAGGACCCTAAGGAGGAGCATTTCAGTACATTTCAAACTTTTAATGAGGCTGCTGGAGGGGCTGGGCTGGGGGGTGTTGATGTCAGAGAGATCTCCAAGCTCCATGGCCTCTTGGTCAGAAGAGGCCCCCTGGTCTCGAGGGATTTGGCCCCTTGTAGTGACCTCCTCAGCCTTCAGCTTGGCATTGTCTCTGGTGTTCTTTCCCAGATAGCTCTTTGCTCGGCTTTTCTTGTCTCTTTCTCTCTCACCATGATCCTGGCAAGTATGTGGGGCAGGTATTCTGGGCTTCATAGCACGTATACAGTTGGGCATTGTTTAATGCCAGGGTATGTTCTCAGAAATATGTCTAAGGTGATTTGGTGGTTGTTGGGCAGGCCCTGTAGAGTGTACTTACATAAACCAAGATGGTTATGAAGCCATAGGCAATAGAATCTCATGGGGCCATGTTTATATGTGGTCTGTCATTGAACAAAACATTATCATGTGGTACACAACTGGATAGGAATATTTGAAGGACCATGTTCTCCTGGGATGGAGTGAGAAAAAAAGGGAAGGTAGAATATCTTCTTTTTCTCTCTCCCTTTTTTCTCCTTCTCTCCCTTCCTTCTTCTTCCTTTTTAAATCCATTTGACAATGATTGGCACTCTCTGCACCCACTAGCAATGATGGTAAGGTGCGAACCAATGTACCGATCTGTATGTCGGTCAGATACATTGTGTCCTGTGGTAGGTGCTGGGTGCACAGCAGCCAATTTCACATCACAGATCACTCAAGAAGGGCTGGCCCAGAGGAAATAATTTGATGTAGTATGAGGAATACTCTAATGAGGCTTGAGTTTTCTGAGGAGAGTCCTATTTTCACTTTGTCTCACTGTCTTTCTATAAGTATATTTGTGTTCATGAAACACTGTGTCCTGAACTCAGTCCTTGGATCATACAGGAGCCACAGCAGGGTGAGGGTCAGCTCAGAGAACTACATTTGAGAGGGGTCTCCAAGGGTGGGTGGAGATATTCCAGACAGAACAGGAGTGGGAGGGTCGTTTACTGGAGGTGATGCCTGAGGAGGTCTTGAGGGCTTACTAGGAACTCAGCAGGGATTCCTGGAAGAAGAGTTCATGGCAGGGGACAGCACAGATGAAAATACAAAGATACCAAGCAAGGGAATGTATTTTGGGGGGTTGGAAATAGTTCAGTGTCACTGGAATATTAAAAGTGAGGAGTGTCTGGGTAGGAAGTGGGGCCAAAGGACCACTGTGAAGTTCAGGCATTGTGTGTGTGTGTGTGTGTGTGTGTGTGTGTGTGTGTGTGTGT